>PVKP010006444.1:0-83061 GCA_004027715.1 Plecturocebus donacophilus
AATAAAAATAAAAAAAAAAAACAATAAGATGTGGTCAGAAAGAGGGGAGAGGTAGAAAAAAAAAGCGTAAAGTACATGGGGATTTTCAGGGCAGTGAAACTTTATGGAACTGTAATGATAAGTACATGACACCATGTCTTTGTCAAAACCCACAGAAATTTGCAGCTCAAAGAGTAAACCTTACTGCATGCAAGCTTAAAATAAATCAGTTAGGAGGTCAGGGGAGCCCAGCATAGAATACATGTGACTAAAAAGTCTAACTTAACTATATTAAAAATGTATAAAACAACCTCATGAAGGGCATGGAGGAAAGAGGTGCTGATCTAAGTATTTTTTGAAATGAGAGTTGTCTGTAAGACTAAATCAAAAGAAACTATACCTTCATCCTGCAGTCTGGCTGATAAAGTTGATTCCCACTAGGGAAGCCACTATGCATGGAAACTTACATGGAGCAATTAAGTATATAGATGGTAGCTGCTACCATCCAGGTGTTCGTTTCCGGAGTGGGAAGTTACAGATAGTGAAGAGAAGGCAGCTACAATGACCCTTAGGATTTGAGGTGGAGGCCTCAGTATGAACTCGTACACAGCTTAATGTTATTAACTCAGTTTTTGTAAACACGTTTATATATTAAAATGTTATATTTATAGGCGTGCGTACATACATGGGGTAGTGTACACACATGCATTTCTGTGCTCTGCCAACTGAGAGGGCCTAGAAGCAACGACTCACCAATAGCAGCATGTATACCTAGCACCTAGATCTTGGTTTCTAATACCATCTTCCAGTAGAAGGAACCAGGGCTTACTGAAGAAATGGTTGAGTCTAGGACTCATCCAGGTAATTTACAAGATAAGCCCTAGAATCACTGTAGTGCCAGAAGGTCAGAAAGTTTAAAAACAAACAAAAGAACAACAACCCCGCAATGATGGGAGTATGTCAGAAGAACAGAACAGAGAACTGAAGGGCTCCCAATGGCCAGAGATGGAACAATTTGAATAAGCAAAGTCAATAAAGCACATATGATTAGCTCATAACCCAAAATATAAAATAAATATTTATGAGTCCACACTGCTATAAATAAACAGCTGAATGAATTAACAGGAAACTTAACAACTAGCAAGCAGAAGAGGCAAATCTCTCATGCAAAATAATTTCTAATAACTATTGTAGATATTCTGCCATCAGAAAGTTGGAACAGGACTCCCTTCTTCTTAAGTATGGCAGTAACTACATAGTGACTTTCCTTTCTAAGAATACAGAGTGGAAACGTGGACAAAAAGGGACACTTGGAAGCCCCTGAAAAACCTAACCTTATCAGGTGTTCAAGGCTAACATCAACAGTCACATGTTAAAACCAACAGCAAATAGCCGGTACTGATGTGATGGAAATGGTATTTTACCTCTCCATTCTTATTCCCAGCAACCACAACCTCAGTCTAATAATGAGAAAAAAGAAAACAACAGACAAATTCAAATTTAGGCAGATTTTGCAAAACATCTTACCAGTATTCCTCAAAACCATCAAGATCATTAGAAACAAACTCTGAGACGTTGTCCCAGCCAGAAGGAGCCCAAAGACATGATGACTGTAATTAACATGGTGTCCTGGATGAGACGGGATCCCAGAACAGAAAAAAAATAAATAGGTAAAAACCAGCCAAGGAAATCTAAATAAATTAGGGGCTTTAGGGAATAGTAAGTTGATACTGTTTTATTAATTGTGACACATGTACCATGGTAAGACCAGATACCAATGTTAGAAGGAGGAAACAGTGGGGGATGTGTGAAAACTCTCTGCCACAATTTTTCTATAAAGCTCGTCACGCTTGGCTGGTTGCGGTGGCTCACACCTGTAATCCCAGCACTTTGGGAGGCCGAGGCGGGCCATCATGAGATCAAGAGATCAAGACCATCATGGCCAACATGATGAAACATGGTGAAACCCTGTCTCTACTAAAAAAAAATACAAAAATTAGCTGGGCATGGTGGCGCGTGCCTGTAGTCCCAGCTACTCGGGAGGCTGAGGCAGGAGAATTGCTCGAACCCGGGAGGCATAGATTGCAGTGAGCAGAGATCTCGCCACTGCACTCCAGCCTGGAGCCTGGTGACAGAGCGAGACTCTGTCTCAAAAAAAAAAAAGAGAAGAAAAAAGCTAGTCACGCTAAAATAAAAAGGTTCTTTTTAAAAACCTAAAGCCTATAATTTTTAAATGTGTAAAAATTCACTTTGTTTTAGGTGTTAGTCATTTAGCACCTAATATATGAAAATACTTTGCAATAAAAACAGTTGTGTGATATTAAAAGTCCCTGATTCCTAGTTTTTGAATGACAGAGTAGCATAATCACGCTGTTAGGAATCTTTTGTTTGAGTCCTATCTCGCAATGTTGTCACATTAGGAAAAAAATCATAATCCAAGTATATATTTCTAAAATAAAATTCCAATAACTCAGATTAATTTAAATTTAGCAACTGGCAAATCTTCCTCTGGTCTTTCCCATATGGTTTTATATGACTCATCTGTAAAATAAGCCACTAACAGACTCCTGTTCCTTATATTTGGCTTTTCTTGAACCGGCTGCAAAGTCTTGGATATCTCAGTGTACCTCTGTTCTGCATTCTATAAATAAGGATAATAGAATTGATACGCAGCAAACATTTATATTATAATAAATCTGTTAAAGAGATTTGCTCTGAAGCATTCAAATAATAAATACCCAGCTTGACTGTAAGAGTTCTGCTTTTTAAACAGTCATTTGAGTTTAGAATCTGGTAGAAAGGTCAGTGCACTAATAATATTGTTCTCTCTTTGGAAAAAGGAAAAAAACGTCCTGAGATAACATCTAAGAATTTAGTTTTTTAAATGTCTTGGCATTTGGATTGGAGTTTAAACCTGGCATAAATGTTAGTATTACAATTGAATACACACTTGTTCCAGTGAGCATCAGATTTGGTGCTTAAAGTAATAATTATTGATTATTAGTAAATGGTTAGAATTAGTTGTAATATTCTAAATCTTGTTTCAAATCCTCTTTTAGAAATATAAAACGCCATACCCTTTTCTAGCCAACAAATCAAATAAAACTGTAATAATAATTTTAATATTATGCTTTTCTATTTAATTTATATTTTGCCACGTGTTCTTTTTTGTTGTTGTTTTTCTTTTTTAAAAAATCTAAACTAATATGTCTCATTAGAAATTCCTTCTGAGTCAAATCTCTATGAGATTAAGCCAATGTTGAGAATTCCAGGAAAGCGAATTCCAAGGTAGGCAGACAAAGGTATTTGAAGTTAGCTGGCTAATTCACCATATTTAGAAAAAGTGTAACTACCTGCCTAGATACATCTTTTTCTAAAATTGGATTTGTATCTTCAAACAAAATAAAATATTCTGTTTATATGTGTATTATGCTATACCTTGCTTGTCAAAGTGTTTCCCACGGATCAGCCACACAAGCATCGCAAGTAGCTGGTTAGAAATGCAGACTCTTGTCTCCACCTGAGATCTACTGAGTAAGAATCTACACTTAGCAAGATTTCCGGGTGGTGTGCATGCATATTAAAGTTTGAGAAGCACTGTTCCATACAGCCACTGTTATTTAAAACAATATTTTTAACAGGATGTGCTGTATAAAATTCATGCTAAAGTTTAATTTGCTGCTACTGCTTTTGTTAATTGTTTCATCTTCTTTTCCCAAATCTTCCCCTCTGTAGCACTGCAGCAATCTGCCTCTGTAATTGGGCTCTGACATCTCTGTTACATCATGACACCAAAGAAGCCACTGTTATTGAGGAAGCATGGGAGATAGAAAATTATACCATTCATATTCACATTATTTAAATAAACAATAAATGACATATACATATGATTTTTAAAAACAAACCATTGTCCAACAACTTTGGTAAGATTTCCAAAATAATTATTTTAAAGGTTAAGTTAAAGGCATTTGTGTATACAGAATTTTAAGCCACCAGTTAAAAGATCTAGAGGATGTTCTCAAAAGTTTACGATATCTGAAATGCAAAGCAAAAGAATTCGTATTTTGACATTGAGCTCTAATGAAAGAGATTGTGCATGTATATATGCATGTGTATTTTAAAAACCCTTATTAAGGTTTTAATTTGCCATCAAGGGCAACTTGTCATACGAAGATGAAACTATTTTATGATTCATTAGCCAAGTGTGACTGAGACAGCTGAGATTAATTTAATCTTGGATTTTATGCATTAGTATTCAAAAGGAATCTAAAGCAGAGAGCAGCACTTGGTTTTATTTCTATAATGAAGGAAATATTTTGCAGCTTCTCTGTTTTGATGATCACAACGAGATGGTGGATTAAATGGTTCTATAGTTAAACACAAATATGAATTAGGAATGAAAGCTATTTCCATGATGTCTTGCTGTCCTTTAGACACATGCTTGAATGACACTGTTATGAGAAGCAGAAGCTGTAACATCTACCCTGGAAAACAAATGTTTATCTCAAGCAGCAGCTGACATTTCCAGCTTCTTGCATGAATCAGGCACTCCTTCAAATCACTGACCAGTCTCAGTCCTTGTATCTTGGCCTTGGGCCTCAGGCCAGTATTAAATGAGTGGACCTGACCTTACTGAAACCAGGATACCTCAAGTACCTCAACAAGGGGTTCTCCTAAGTCTACATCTTTAACACCTGAGCTCTGATTAAGCACATTGCCACTGTAATACACTATGGTTGCCATCACTATTGATAATGTGTCCATAGAGACCTCTAGCTAAGAAGACTCTAGGTCATCAGCAGTACTTCTTTTTTCCTTTTCTGCTGCATGCATATAATCCATCAGGATAGTAAGCAGAGCTCTTTAATTCTCTACCCCCTTTCCATTATAACAATGAAACGTTCCTCCTAATCTCTTAATTGCTGCAACTGTTTGAGTCGTCATTCCAACGTTTCCACCCATTCACATCTCCTTCTCTCAATGCAAGTCTATGGAGCCAAATTACACACATTCACACACGCTGTTTTTCTACCATTAACAATGATTATTATTATTGACAGCTTATCATATACCACGCATCCCATAAGCTCCAAGATTGTTTTTATTCTAGATAGCCCAAGCAATTTGCAGTTAACGCTCAACTAAAATACTCTAGCATTTGTCTGTCATAAATTTAGCATCTATATTACATTATAGTATGACTATATACACCTAAGTTCTGACTCCTCAACTGAACTGTACATTTCTTAAAGTCAATGATTGTATCTTACTGTACACAATAGACTCAGAATAAATATTGGAGGATTGTTAGAAAGCCATAATAAAATATTTTCAGAAGTTGAAAAAGGACAATGAATATAAATACACACACACAAGTATTTGATACTTAACCTATACATGAACAGATTCAGTCAAAAGCAATATTTAATGGAAAGCAAAATGTAGAGCTCCAACCCAGATCTGCAAAAATGTGACGACCTTATTTCTCTTGAATCTCAAGTTTCTTAGATGCATCTATATCTTTTGATAGCAGCAAAGAACCTTGCTAATAAAAGAATAGCTTTCTTACTTAACTCTTAGTTGTTCTTAAGTAAATTATGAATTCAGGATTTTAACCTCAGTAATTGAAAGCTCAGCCTCTATTCAAGGCCCCTGACATCCCATCCTTTGTTCTTTCCCTATTTTCTTTCTTATCCATGAAAAACATGTTCACATAATGTTGTGGAAGCATCACTGTCTTTAGGTATCCATGAAATATGTTCTAATATTCTTCCAAAGCAGGATTTACCAGGGATCACCTAACCAACAACATATCCTGGGGGCCATGGAGAGAGGAGCAGTCCTCCCTAAACACGTTTAGGTCATGTGCAGTTATTTTTATAACAACACACACTATAGAAGACCCAAGAGGAAACAAGCTCCTGAGACTGAAGACATTACCCAAGGTAATGTTTGTGTGCTCACCCTGCAAATGACAGTATTCTCCCTCTCCAGCCCTACCACATGGTTCATTGCTCCTGGTGTTAGAATCTCATCACACCTGGGATTTCCCGAAGTACAACTTGATAGCTTAGCTTCTGAGACTAGACTTCCACATAGGCATTCTGGCACACAGTGAAATCAAGCTTTAGAATAAAGCCGCCCACATCACTTGACGTGAAATCAAGCTGCTAGTGTGTCTTACTGCCCTAGTTAGAAGTAGCTGGAGAGCATGGTTCCCAGGCCCTTCCTTTGAGAAAATGTTTGGCCTTAAAGGTGGCTAAGTGGGTCATATGATCTAATTCTGTGCAGGTAAGGATATTCAAGACCAGCTTTCTAGAGAAGTAACAAAGGTATTATGGGAATTAACAACTTCTTCCTCTTTGAGTTGGTGGTTGCTGAGATTGCCAGGTAGGGAAATGAAGAGTGAACAACAGAAATTATTTAGAAAATCCAGTGATCACTGGATGTATCTGACTGATCAGCAGGTTTCTCAGTCCAAAATTCTGAGCATTCCGTGTGGCATCATTCAGACATTCACACAAAGCCAATAGGTAATGGAAATGGGTCTGGAAAATGACCAAGAAGTAATACTTTATCAACACTTCCGGCTTTGATGTTGATGAACAGTTATGCACCCTTATTCTCTCTTTCCTGGTGAGAAGTCCATTCCTAGACTGCTTCTCCATCCCAAAATAAACAGCCCTGGAAAGTCAGTGCATCCATTGCTCCTGTTCTAAAAGCCAACATTCAGACACTGATCATTCTTTTCAGACCAAGCTGAAGTCCTATTACACAGGTAGGCTGCTACATTAGCAGCCATTTGTCTATACCCTATATTTCACAATAAGTTAATAATACAGCTCAAAAATGCCTTTTCTGACTTTGTTTTTTTCACATATGGACCATATCCATGAAGTCAACCTTCAATTTCTATTTCCAAGTGCATATGTGCCACATTTTAGAACAGTAAAGACATTTTAAAATGTGATAGAGGTTAAGTATGGCTAAAAAATTAATCTGCTACTTTTTTCCTTGTTTCTTATTGAAATGGATTTCAAAAATATTAGTTGGAGAAGTAACTGCTTATTACAGTTAGAAATAAGAAAAGAAGTAAGCAGAAACTAATTACATTTATATGGCCTTTGCTTACATTTCAAAAAGTATATGTCTAATAGTTATGACTTTAAAATGCAATTGCCAGCATCTTGTTTAGCTTAACAACCAGATAACACCAGCAAAGTGTGTTCTCCTTCATCACTTTATTGGTAGCTCTCTCTTTTTCTTTAGTGCATTCTTAAATACAACACTGGAATTTCATAAGGACAATATTCTAGGAATGGCCTGAAGGAATATGTGTGATCTGACCTAACATCACATCTTTCATGAATGACTTAGAAAAGGCAATGGGTTGTGACTGGTTCATTGTAATTCAGCACATTTAACCTGTAGTTACAACAGTCATTATTCCCAAAATGTGTAAGATGGCCAGAGTACCAGAGATTCTGCCCAGCCTGTTCCCTTAGCTACTCAAACCTGTCAGATCTCATATCCTGATTTGAAATTGAAAAGTATTACAATCACAACTATAGGTTGTTGTGTTGTTAGTTTTGTTCATGCAAGTATATTTATTTAGAGCCACTGGGATCCATGCAGCAACCATAGTCATGTAACCCAACCCCTCTGTTTGCCATTAACTGTGTGAGACCACAGGTTATGGAGTTAGAGACTTTCTCCTGATACTTCCTAGTGGAATGATAGTGGACAATATCTGTAATATATGTAAAGCCTCAGTTTCATCTGCTTACAAAATGGTAATAGTATTATTTACCTCATAAATTGGTTGTGAGGATTAAATGAGATAATATATATAAGGCATAACTTACAGTGCCTTGTGGGTAGTAATTACTCATGAAATGTTAGCTATCATTGCTGCCATTGTTTTAGTATATAACCAAAATTAACATAGTGTGAGGTCCCACTAGCAGGTCAATTCCCTTCAAATATTATTTGGCTATTTCTGAGTTATTAACTCTCATCTTCATAAGAATAGGTACCTCAGGTTTTAAGAAATAGAGATCTTTTATGTGTATAAATAATAACCTCAAATAAATTTACTACTTGTTTGAACAAATCCCAGTTTTAAAAGTGACTATTGGAAAATTTGCAACTTATACCAATATCAATATAATAGTAACTTTCCCTAAACATCCAAAATGTTGATATTACAAATATAATTTTTTGGCATTTTGAGTTTAAAAAAGCAAATCTATTTGGGTAAATGGTGGTCTAAAACTGTTTGAACTAAATAAAATCATAAAAAGATTTAAACCATTTACTTCTTCAATGAAACACACTTGTAAATAAAACATTGGCAAATACTAAATTAGATCTTTTTATACAATTAATGACAAGAGAGAACACCAACAAAATGTTAAGAGAAACATGATTTTTTATATAAATATATAAAATCTGAGATATACATGTTTAGATAGAGTTAGAGAGACATTTCATTTTACGACATAAATACCATATTTGAATGTTTCAAAATTTCAATTTGAAAGGGGGAAATATGTAACATTTCCACCAATAGCACTTACATAAATTTGATGGATGCTTGATATATTCCTTCTAAAATGCATTGTAAAAGGAAGATTTAAAAAGTACTAAACCAGCACGCGAATTATCCACAGTACCTTATTTATATGCTTGCCCCACAAGCCACTGTGAGATCACAGCCTGGAAATGGTTTTTCTTGTGCTTTTTCTTTATCTAGCACAAGGAGAAAAATGTCATCAGCCATATCTATAACATAGCAAGAGGAACAAAAAATAAAAGCAGTGGCTTATGATTGAAGGCATCCTATAAAATATGTGTTAGCTGAAATGCCATTGGCTAACTTCAAGTATATATGGAGCAAAGTGTAAAGTTACGACTGGCAAGTTGCTTTGTGTCATTTTCTTGTCAATATTCAACATGCTAAGTAGCACCAGCACTCTGTGAAAATAGAACAGCAATGATACAGTAAAATAAGGAAGGGCAGGCTGGATTAGCAACAATGATACCAATACACTAATATGCTAATGCACTAGACATTCTAATACCCAGGGACGTGAGGGCATGGTGAAAACTGCATAGGCTTTTGAATCTACTATAAAAACACACTAAATTAACTACTTAAATGGAAAATTAATTTGAATAATGCTTCACTTATAGAGTACTGTAAGGATGTACACATTTATAATTTCAAGCACATATAATCATACTGTGATATTTGTCCTTGAGTTATGATAAAAGTGCATTTGACTAAATTCTGCATCTATCCATGAAAAACTCTCAAAAACACAATGAAACTGTCTTAATCAGATTAAGGCCATGTTAAAAACAACAACAACAACAACTATAGCTGACAAAATGTTTAATGTGAAAGACTAAATGCTAGTCTTCTAAGAGCAAAAGAACAAAAAAAGAAAAGTATGTCTGCTCTCCATACTTGTAGCCAATACTTTACTGGAAATCCTAGTCAGTGCAAAAAAGCAAGAAAAAGAAGAAAGATTTGAAATGCAGAACTAAAATAGCCTCTTTTCATAGATTGTATAATTGTTCCTATATAAAATCCTAAGCAACAGAAATTAATCTGCTAAAATTAATTAATAAATTTAGCAAGGATTTAGGTTGCTAACCCTTTGAAAAAATAAATTAGAATTCTAAATACATTTCAAACTACTAGAAAATGTAATTTTAAATGGCACAAATGCCATAAAATACCTAGAAATATAATTAACAAAATTATGGATAACATCTATGATGAAAAATACAATAGAATGCTGAGTAATAAAAGTTCAAATAGAAAAATACAGTATGGCAATGATATCAATAAGGTGTCTATTCTTACCAAATTTATTTATGGAATAAATGCATTTTCAATCCATATCCTAACAGATATTTCACATAACTGATAAACTGATTGTAAAATGTAAGTGGATATCAAATAACCTAGAAAAGCAGAAATAATTAGAAAAATAAAATAAAGTTGAGTTACACTAAATTCTTTCCAGACTTACTATAAAGTAACAATAACCAAGATATTTCAGAGTTAGTATAAATTTAAACATATGTGTCAGTGGAATAGAAAAAAAAAGTCAGAAATAGGCCCACACATATACAGTCAATGATTTTTTTACAATGACACAAATATATTTCAATGTAAAAAGATAAGTTCTTCAACACTTGTATAAAAAAAGGAAAGCAACCTCTATCTCACACTCTGAAATGTGTCTGAAGTGGACTAGAGAGACCTTATTGTAACAGCTAAAATTATAATACTTCTTAAACACAAAAAGCACAAAACATACGTTTTTTAGAAATGATAAATTAAACATCATAAAAAGTAAAACCATTTGCCCTTCTAAAGACAGCATTAAGGAAATAAAATTATAAACCACAGACATGGAGGAAAAAAATATATTTATCTAGAATATACAAATGTAATTATGTAGTATATACAAATGATTTTTACAATAAGAATTAATAAGACAAGCCAAAAAGACTAAGTAAGCACTACTTCAAAACAGAATGGTCAATAAATATATAGGAAGATGTTCAACATCACTGGTAATCAGAAAACTGCAAATTAAAACCATAATGAATGAGATACCAGTTTATAACAAATATAATATCTACAATTAAAAGCTAACAATACTTTTAGTGAAAATGCATAACCAGTGCATACTTCATATGCTGCTGTTGGTAATTTAAAATTATGGCCAAGCAATTCTCATTGGATACTCAAAATAAATATAACTATTTCTAGTTTTCTTGTACATGGCAAGACTTGTGCATAACCCCAAATCAAAAATAACTCAATGGTTCAGCTACAAGCAAAGGAACTAAAAACTTGCAGCATATTCACATAATTGAGAGAGCTACTTAGCAATGAGAAAGAACAAACACACAACATGGATGAATCTCAAAGACATACTGAGCAAGGGAAGCCAGAAAAAAAAATGCACACAGTGTGCATCCATTTATTTGAAGTTGTGGCTGAACTGAACAATAGTGATAGAAAGATGAGTGAGCGGGGTTGGAGAAACCCTGGGATGACTTTTATGTATGGTGAAAGATGCTCACGTCAGCACACACTTAAAATTTTTCCTTTTGGTTGTATGTGAATTATACCTCAATGAGGATGACAAAAAATAGAGCATTTCATTTTATAGGAGAGCACCTTGTTTACTCAAGTTTTGAGCTATTTTATGAACAATGAGCTCTTTTCACTCTACACTACGTTTCAGATGTGTGACTTTAAGGAATTAACTAAAGACACCACAGAACGTTTAACACCCTATGTGTTTTTAAAAATTGAATGCTCCCCCCCCCGTGTCCATGTGTTCTCATTGATCAACTCCCACTTATGAGTGAGAACATGCTGTGTTTGGTTTTCTGTTCTTGTGTCAATTTGCTGAGAATGATGGTTTCCAGCTTTATCCACGTCCCTGCAAAGGACATGAACTCATCGTTTTTTATGGCTGAATTGTTCCATGGTGTATATGTGCCACATTTTCTTTATCCAGGCTATTATTGATGGGCATTTGGGTTGGTTCCAAATCTTTGCTATTGTGAACAGTGCCACAATAAACATACGTGTACATGTGTCTTTATAATAAAATGATTTATCATCCTTTGGGTATATACCAAGTAACGGGATTGCTGGGTCAAATGGTATTTCTAGTTCTAGATCCTTGAGGAATCGCCACACTGTTTTACACAATGGTTGAACTAATTTACACTGCCACCAACAGTGTAAAAGTGTTCCTATTTCTCCACATCCTCTCCAGCATCTGCTGTCTCCTTTTTTAATGATTCTAACTGGCGTAAGATGGCATCTCAATGTGGTTTTTGATTTGCATTTCTCTAATGACCAGTGATGATGATCTTTTTTTTTTTTTTTTTCATGTTCGTTGGCTGCATAAATGTCTTCTTTTGAAAAGTGTCTGTTCATATCCTTCACCCACTTTTTCATGGTATTGTTTGTTTTTTTCTTTTACATTTGTTTAAGTCCTTTGTACATTCTGGTTATTAACCGTTTGTCATATGGGTAGATTGCAAAAAAAATTTTTCCCATTCTGTTGATTGCCGGTTCACTCTAAAAAATAGTTTCTTTTGCTATGCAGAAGCTTTTTAGTTTAATTAGATTCCATTTGTCTATTTTAGCTTTTGTTGCCATTGCAGCCTCTCGGGGGTTGGGGGGCTAGGGGAGGGATAGCAGGGGGTAGGGTTATAGGAGAGGGATAGCATTAGGAGAAATACCTAATGTAGATGACGGGGTGATGGATGCAGCAAACCACCATGGCACATGTATACCTACGTAACAAACCTGCACGTTCTGCACATGTACCCCAGAACTTAAAGAATAATTTTAAAAATTGAAGGCAATCCATAGATCTGGTTAAACGCAAGCTTCCTGTTTCCTTGCTACTTTGAGAATCTGGAAGCTCTTGAAACTGGCTAAAAGGAGAACAAATAAGAGGCCACAGAAATTACAAGTTTCTGACCAAATCCTCCCCCCCCAAAAAAAAATTTTTTTAAAGAAATTTAAGAGAGCATGGTAGATTTTTGGAATAGATTTGTTACTGGATTTGTGAAATCCAAGAGAAGATTCTTGCAGGAAGGAATTCAGGGTGAGTCACAAAGTACAGTGAAAAAAGTGGGTTTATTAAAAGCTACTCCATTACAGAGTAGGTCACCCACAGAAAGCAAGAGGAGAAACCACCAGTCTTTGTTTTAAGTTTTCCTTATATAGGGGTCTTGTCTATGTAAAGACTAAGCTAAGCTGTATCTACATGCAGGTGGGCAGGCATCATGACAAATTTATTACTCTATTGATTTAAAGAAAACTAACCTTGACAGTCTAGTGTGTGAGTACATCAAAGCATAACTATTATTATCTTCAAAACATATATTGTTATGGTATTGGAACATCTGGACTCTCTGTTGTTGTGGGAGTGTGTCCATGCAGGTACCTTTAGGCTGTTTCCTTTTATACAAACATCCCATGAATATGGGTCATGACCAGCAAGGCATGTGTTTTGCTAGTCTCAGAATGGAATTGAACTAAAAAGACATTACACTGTCCCTTCTTGGTTCCTGCTTCCCTGACAGATTGACCATCATTAGTATGTCCAGAATGTGGCAAGTGATTGGTTAACCACAAATACTATAGGCATTATTCTAAGAAATCCAGAGCCTATATATGAGGCACACATAGCTTAACATAGAAAAGATGCATCCAACAAATATTTCTTAATTAGAAAAAAATTATAATTGACTGGGGGATTACATATGTTAAAATAATTTACATAAAGCTGGGAAACATCAACATCTGCTCTTTTTGCTCAAAGTCCTTCAAGAGTACCCAGGATGTAATTAAACAAACATATGCATACAGTAAGAAAAAAATATGTTATTAAAACAAATGAGAATAGGCTGTATCAGAAATAAAATGTTTAAACACTCAAGTGATCTAGGTATCTCTTTGCAGAAAAATTAAGTTGCAGTAACATTTTAAAGAGAGCAATTTTTAGTTTCTGCAAAGACACAGAAAAATAAATGTTTATTTACAGGAATTTTGTTCAATTATGCATTCCAGTTTTCTAAACCTGAAAATGCCTTAGAATGTGTGAAAGGAAAGCCACCTGTCATGCTTCTATAAGCAAAAATAAAAAACATATGATTTCTAATGCTGTAGGCATATGGTCTTTAAAAATTATAAAATTCATTTGCTTTGTAAATGATTTTTTAAATTGCCAAGTCTCTATCCAGATTATTGCTGGAAATTTAATCTTTTTCTGCAACAAAGGGTTCATTATCGTTATATCACGGAGAGGTGTTTAAGTCCTGTGGAGATTCCTGTGAGCTTCTACCTCTGCTGGTGTCTTGGGGTTCTTCCTTGGGGGCTCAGAATTCCCTGCACTCCATCCCCCAGCCACGTGAATGACAGATTTTCCAGATTTCCTATCCTGTTTCTCCCAATCACAAACCTTTGGTCTGAAATGCTGTCCTCCCACTCCCACCTGCTAGACTCTCCTTGCTCTGAAGTCTGAGGAAGACTTCTCTGATCCCAGTTCCTCCCTAGGAATTTCCCTCCACATCCTCTCCAGCATCTGTTGTTTCCTGACTTTTTGATGATCGCCATTCTAACTGGCATGAGATGATATCTCATTGCTGAAATCTCCTTCCTACTGGATTCCATAAGAGTTCTGTTCATCATTTATCACCAAGAGCTAGCAAAGGGCCTGAAATAAAGTAACACGTAGCACTTGTCAAATAAACCAACCCATGAAGGTGGGCCAGCAGCAGCTATTTGCTTCTTTTCTTCCCGTGCTTTCATTTAGTGTTGGTAGCTGTTGCTCTGTGAGGCAGTGGAAGTCCTTCTAAGGCCCGAAATGGATTCTGCAGTCTTTCATGGTTTGTCCTCAATTTCCACTCCTGGTGTGAAAGAGGACTGCCCATATTCGAAAACCTTTCTTAGCCGGCTTAGCTTAGTTACTTGCAATATTTTTCACCGTTCATGGAACATAATGAAACATGTCTTGTGCTGGGAGAAGTGATTTTGTGTCAATAATGAACTAATATTTGACCTATGTCATTATCTACATCTATTAAGCTGGACAATTTCCATTATTTTTGATGGCCTCAGTTTCTCATTTATGAAATGAGGTATCGAAGTGTATAATCTTAGTGGTTCTGAATAATAAGCAGTTCTCAGATAAAATTACCAAAGCTCTCACAGCATATATACTCAAAAATATGTGATGTCAATGCACAGTTTAAAATATATTGTGCATTCAGCAAATTCAATCTTATGAATCAATTGTATTGGCAAATGTGACAACGTAACCAAAATGTTACCTGCAAGTCGCAACTGGAATTGGCTCAAGCTAAAAAGGAAAGTCATTGACACGTAACTGAAAAGTCAGAGTATTTCAAGTTTCTTTTTTATTTTCTTTTAATATACTTTAATTCTGGGACACATGTGCAGAACATGCAGGTTTGTTACATAGGTATACACATGCCATAGTTGTTTGCTGCACCCATCAACCCATCATCTACATTAGATATTTCTTCTAATGCTATCCCTCCTCTAGCCCCCACCCCCTGACAAGCCCCAGTGTGTGATGTTCTCCTCCCTGTGTCCATGTGTTCTAATTGTTCAACTCTCACTTATGCGTGAGAACATGTGGTGTTTGGTTCTCCGTTCCTGTGTTATTTTGCTGAGAAAATAGTTTCCAGCTTCATCCATGGCCTTGCAAAGGGCATGAACTCACCCTTTTTAATGGCTGCATATTATTCCACAGTGTATATGTGCCACATTTTCTTTATCTAGTGTATCATTGATGGGCATTTGGGTTGGTTCCAAGTCTTTGCTATTGTGAATAGTGCTGCAATAAACATACATGTGCCTTTATCTTTATAGCAGAATGATTTATAATCCTTTGGGTATATGCCAAGTAATAGGATTGCTGGGTCAAATGGTATTTCTGATTCTAGATCCTTGAGGAATTGCCACACTGTCTTCCACAATGGTTGAACTAATTTACACTCCCACCAATAGTGAAACAGCATTCCTATTTCTCCACATCCTCTCCAGCATCTGTTGTTTTCTGACTTTTTGATAATCACCATTCTAACTGGCATGAGATGGTATTGTATTGTGGTTTTGATTTGCATTTCTCTAATCACTAGTGATGATGAGCTATTTTATGTTTGTTGGCTGCATAAATGTCTTCTTTTGAGAAGTGTCTGTTCGTATCTTTCACCCACTTTTTGATGGGGTTGTTTTTTTCTTGTTAATTTGTTTAAGTTCCTTGTAGACTGGATATTAGCCCTTCGTCAGATTGATAGATTGCAAAATTATTTTCCCATTCTGTAGGTTGTCTGTTCACTCTGATGATAACTTGTTTTGCTGTGCAGAAGCTCTTTAGTTTAATTAGATCCCATTTGTCAATTTTGTCTTTTGTTGCCATTGCTTTTGGTGTTTTAGTCATGAAGTCTTTGCTCATGCCTATGTCCACAATGGTATTGCCCAGGTTTTCTTCTAGGGTTTTTATGGTTTTCGCTCTTATGTTTAAATCTTTAATCCATCTGGAGTTAATTTCTGTATAAGGTGTAAGGGAGGAGTCCAGTTTCAGTTTTCTGCATATGGCTAGCCAGTTTTCCCCAAACCATTTGTTAAATAGGAAATTCTTTTTCCATTGCTTGTTTTTGTCAGGTTGGTCAAAGATCAGATGGTTGCAGATGATAATTTCTGAGGCCTCCCTTCTGTTCCATTGGTCTATATATCTGTTTTGGTACCAGTACCATGCTGTTTTTGTTAATGTAGCCTTGTAGTATAGTTTGAAGTCAGGTAGTGTGATGCCTCCAGCTTTGTTCTTTTTGCTTAAGATTGTCTTGGTCATATGGGCTCTTTTTTGGTTTCATATGAAATTTAAAGTAGTTTTTTCTAATTCTGTGAAGAAAATCAATGGTAGCTTGATGGGGATAACACTGAATCTATAAATTACTTTGGGCAGTATGGCCATTTTCATGATATTGATTCTTTCTATCCATGAGCATGGAATGTTTTTCCATTTGTTTGTATCCTCTCTTATTTCCTTGAGCAGTGGTTTGTAGTTCTCCTTGAAGAGGTCCTTCACATCCCTTGTAAGTTGTATTCCTCGGTATTTTATTCTTTTTGTAGCCATTGTGAATGGGAGTTCACTCATGATTTGGCTCTCTGTCTACTGTTGGTGTATAGGAATGCTTGTGATTTTTGCACATTGATTTTGTATCCTGAGACTTTGCTGAAGCTGCTCATAAGTTTAAGAAGATTTTGGGCTAAGACGATGAGGTTTTCTAAATATATAATTATGTCACCTGCAAACAGAAACAATTTGACTTCCTCTCTTTCTGTTTGAATATCCTTTATTTCTTTCTCTTGCCTGATTGCCCTGCCCAGAACTTCTAATACTATGTTGACTAGGAGTGGTGACAGAGGGCATCCTTGTCTTGTGCCAGTTTTCAAACAGAATGCTTCCAGGTTTTGCCCATTCAGTATGATATTGGCTGTGGGTTTGTCATAAACAGCTCTTATTATTTTGAGGTATGTTCCATCAATACCTAGTTTATTGAGAGTTTTTAGCATGAAGCGCTGTTGAAGTTTATTGAAGGCCTTTTCTGCATCTATTGAGATAATAATGTGGTTTTTGTCACTAGTTCTATTTATGTGGTGGATTACACTTATTGATTTGCGTATTTTGAACCAGGCTTGCATCCCAGGGATGAAGCCAACTTGATTGTGGTGGATAAGCTTTTTGATGTGTTGCTGGATTCGGTTTGCCAATATTTTATTGAGGATTTTCATATTGATGTTCATCAGAGATAATAGCCTGAGAGAGAAATGTTGTTGTTGTTGTTGTTGTGTCTCTGCCAGGTTTTGGTATCAGAATGATGCTGGCCTCATAAAATT
Organism: Plecturocebus donacophilus; assembly: GCA_004027715.1. NCBI lineage: Eukaryota > Metazoa > Chordata > Mammalia > Primates > Pitheciidae > Plecturocebus > Plecturocebus donacophilus. Next base: position 17,465 of record PVKP010006444.1, read on the forward strand.
AGTTAGGGAGGCTTCCCTCTTTTTCTATTGTTTGGAATAGTTTCAGAAGGAATGGTACCAGCTCCTCTTTTTATCTCTGGTAGAACTTGGCTGTGAATCCGCCTGGTCCTGGGCTTTTTTGGTTGGTAGGCTCTTAATTCCTGCCTCAATTTCAGAACTTGTTATTGGTTTATTCAGGGATTGAACTTCTTGTATTTCAACTTTCAAAAGTATTTTCATGCATGCTGCAGTTCTGCTCCTCTGATTTTCCTGGTTCTGCCCACCTTTTGTGTCTGGGCTGCACACCCAGGCTGCCTTCCTTTCTGGTAGCAAATGGCTGGCTGCAGTTCCAAGCCTACAGTCCAGTGTCTTACCCAGTCATTAAATGAAGTCCTGAACATCACTCTGATTGGAACAGAAGAAACTGCCTATCCCTAAAACAACCAATTTGAGCAGGGCTGGAGTCAGGACAGGGATTGCATTTGGGAGCTGTGTATATGTGTCTCAACCCTAAAACTCCTTTCTAAGAAGACCAGTTACTGGATTTAGGGCCAATCCTAACACAAAATGATGGCATCTTGAAATCCTTCCTTTAATTGCATCTTCAAAAATCTTTACTCCAAAAGAGGTCACATTCTGAAGTTCCCAGGGGACATATCTTTTGGGAAGGCACCAGCTCAACCCTCTACAGTCTGCCTACTGTCTACTGCAAATCCATGTCTGCCCCATGAGAAGATGACAGCTACCCTACCCTAACATCCCTGATAGCCTCAACCTATTGGATTATCTATTCTTAGTCTAAAATCTCATTAAAAATATTATCAGGTCAAAGATACCAAAGCTAATCATCTAAATCAGATGGGTGAAACTCTGAGTATGTTCCATCCTAGGGTGAAATTCCTCTCCTTCTCTGGACTTGTGAATCTAACAAACAAGTTATCTGCTCTGAAGGTACATTGGTGTGTTTACGTCTTCTCCCTTTAAAACTAAGAAGACCTTTGTTACTGCTTTTTCTTTTATTTCAAAAAGGTGAAAAATGGGAGGGATGAAGGGGATGATGGAATTAAGAAAAACCTAGCACAGCACATTCTGTTAGGTTTAATGGCCTGAGAACAATCTTTTGCAGCTTGATCCTCCACGCCCTGGGCCCACAGCAGCTCCATGGGTGGTCTCTGCCCCTGGGCCTGCAGCAGTGTCATGGTTGGCTTCTGGGTGCAGATGGCGGTAGCCCAGTCAGTCTCTGCATCCACAGCTCTGTCCTTGGAGTCATTCTTCTTTTTTCTGAAAGGGTAGAGCATGCTGGCTGTCAAGTAGCTCTACTGGCCTGTTTCCTGCTTGTACAGTTTATAAGTCCCATGACTGTCTCTCATTTTGTCCTGTCTTTGTCCCTTTCAGTCGAAGATGGCAGTGTTTCTACTGGTTTAACGTTCTCAAAATCCTCATAGGTTCCTATGTATATGAAGGGAATCAGTGTCATTAGCCATAGGGGTGCTCTGGGATTGTTCCTGGGTAACCCTATCTCTATTCCTGGCTTCTGCTGAGATTGGATCCACAATATGTGCCTAATCTTTTCAGCCAAAGGTTATCTGGGCACCCCCTTGCTGTCCCTTCCAGAACATCCTTTCTCTGTCCCCAGTGAATTTCCTCATTATGGTATCCTTTGTTATCCAGTAAGGCTCAGAACTTCCTAAGTCATCAGCTCCGATTTTTTTTTTTTTTTTTGCTCCAACATTCTTTCCTCAAATTATCTCTCTCCCCTTATATTTTGCCATAATGATTAAGAAGAAACCAGGCCTTACTTTCTTCACATTCCTTGAAATACCTTCAACTAAATAGCCAACTTCATTACTTACAAATTGTCCTTTGCACTCAACTTCAGAATATAACTCAGGCAAGTTTCTGCCACTCCACAACAAAGATTTCCTTTTCTCACATTTCCAGTAACACTTTCTTCATTTCCATCTGAGATCTCTACTGAGGTTTCCACCTCAGCAGAATCATCTTAATGCTATTGTTTCATTTTTCCTCATTCCTAGTGAAAGGCAATGGTAAACTTTTTAGAAGTTCATGCAAATAAATTAATAATTATTATTTTCATAACTAGTTCATGGAAACCCAGGCTAAGATTCTCTGCCCTGCAGGCTTGTTCTACTTTGCAGGTTTGAAGACAGGCTACTGCCACGTCCATGTTCTGTAGCAGACAGGAAAGTCCAGAGTAGAGATCTCTGTGGCGGAGGTGCACACACGCACACATGCATGCACACACATGCATGCAAACACACGCACACACATACATTCACACGTCTGCACACACATGCACACATGCGCACATACACATGCACACAATCACACAGGCACATGCACACACCTGCACAAACACATGCACACATATGCACACACTCACACAATCACACATGCACACACACACACATGCACACATGCATAAATTCCCTTCACTCCATTCAACTGGCCTGAAGTCTATTGTGAAGATGGAAGGGAATAGGGGAATATGGTCAGTATGGGTGGCCACATTCCTAGCTAAAACTTAGAAGAAAGGTTCAGTTACTTTGAAAATGAGAGGAGACTATATACTAGGATCATCAGCATTTTCTATGCCAACATCCCACCAACCTCATATTCAAATCTGTGGTGTCCCTGGATCACTGTCTGCCAGTGGATCTTGGTCAGAGCCACAAGCTCAGCCCCTCCACGTTCCTCTTTACCTACCTTGGAAAGAAGGGATGAGTCTCAGTCACCTTCTTGCAAGTTCCCCTGGCTTCTTATTCACCTTGCCCTGCCTCTCCATGAACCCAGTACCCTAGGGAAATTCAGCTTTTCCTAAGACAGTCACACACACACTCATCTGGAACCAGAAGATTGTAGCATCATCTTTGCTCAGGGCTTAGGGGTCTGCTAGTCTAACATTTCAATAACCAAGAGAATCACTGGAATGACTTAGAGGATCAAAGATAACTGTGCTCTCATGTGAACATCTATCTCTGCCTACTCAGAAGAGCAGCCAACAGCTTCTTGATTATGAGTGCCTTATTCCACTTATTACTCCATTAAAATAAGATAGAGTCCCTGGGGCAGGGGAAAAGCAGGTGGGTGGAGAGATGTGAAGGTTGGTTTTGTAGGTGTTGCATTTCAGGTCCCCATGGGACTGTTGAAGGGAGAATTTTAGGAGGCAGTAGAACATTCTCTGTGGATCTCTAATGAGAGGTCTGCACTGAATATATAAATGCTAGAATCATCAGCCCAGAGCTAATCACAGAAGGTCTGAGAGAGAAAAGGATGCTCTTAGGGACATGTGAAATAAAAAGCAGAGACTGAAGGACTGAGATCTGAGAAGTATCAACACTAAAAATGGTATCTGAAGAGATGACTGCATGGGAAACTGCATGAATGTAGCCAGAGAAATATAGGTCATGTAAGATAAGGGCTGAACATTACCAATGTGTTTAAGGTGTACATTGGCAACTTTGAAGAGACAAACTTCAGTGAGAGAAAGTGCAGCGTTTGGGAACTGAAAGGCAGGGAAGCAATAGGATCTAATGCTTGCGAAGTTCTCTTTCAGGAGTTGTATTTCTAAAAACCATGGTCCTTCATGGGAGAGGTAGCCTGAAAGGTGTAGGGATGTCTGCAAGTGTCACAATGGGGGTGGGTGTCACCATTATTTAGTAGAGCATGTCAGGGGATCTGAATGTCCCAGTGAGTGGGGCAGCCACCGCTGCCATGCAGAGCCGTCCTCCACCTGCACAGCCTGCCAGGGCCCTGCTGGGTACTCTCAGACATTCAGATACTAATCTATTTCTCTGAGTCTCCACAAGCTTAAATAAATCACACAATTTTGCATATATATATATATATATATATATATATTTGTTTTTTGGGCAGAGTCACTCTGTTGCCGGGCTGGAGTGCAGTGGAGTGATCTTGGCTCACTGTAACCTCTGCCTCCCGGGTTCAAGTGATTCTCCTGCCTCAGCCTCCTGAGTAGCTGCGATTATAGGCCCCAGATCTGTACAACAGCCCTCAGTGCTGCATTCTGCCAGCTTAGAGGGGTTTTGTTAATTGCAACCAAAAAGACTTGCTTAAGTATTTTAATTTCTACTTCCTAGTGGGTGTTAATTAATAGTTGTTAGATGATTTAATGTAAAAATAAATGAATAAAGTAATGACTTTAGGTGAATTTTTAAAATTTCATTAAAAGCATGACTATTATTTCTTCCAACTAATTGTCTACATCTGTGTTTATGAGTTCATTCCAATTTCATCCCTTTCCCCACCAAAAAAAGGAGACAGTTTGTCTTTCAGACACTTTTACAATCACCTCGTCCAAAGTATTTGTTTTAAATGAAAAGGCTTGATTTGTGGGGTGTAGGTGTGTGGGAGTATGTATGTGTGTGTGTGTGTGTATAAGAGAAACAGAGGTGAAGATAAGGTCCTTTTCCATGTAACTTGCTGAGCAAAAAAAGACGCAATCCTTTTAAAAAAATGTTATCTTCTAATGCTAAAATAGCTAATTCTTACTTAAAGATTTACCTGTAAGTCTTCTTAAAAAGTTACAATCTTTTAAAGATACAAGAAGTGCTAAGGGCTTCTCCACTTTTATTGGACTGTTGAATTGGGTATTAAAATTGATAAATATGTCTTTGAAAGTTGTTTATAATTGAAATAAGTTCATGTACTGTTAAATTCAATTCTTGAAATGTTCTATTTCTAAGCAAATTAACAATAGTACATAGCCATTTTGCTGTAGTTTCATGTTTTAAATTTTGTGTACATTTCATGTCACATGTTTCTTAATTTTTAGATGTTTACATATCTGAGCCTATGTTATCCATGGACAAATTTGATGGGAAAGCAACCAAGACACTGATCTTTTATTCTTATTCAATTTTTCCTTCATAGCTAGATTTCTGCACTAGTTTTATTTTACTTGAATTTGATCAGATGTTTTAAATCATCCAAATTCCTAGTGCTAGAAAAAATCCAAGCTTTTGTAGTTTATGTCGCTGTTAAATGAGAAGAGGAACAGACACATAGATATATGTTCACTAATCATAGGAGTGATTTCTTTTCCAGTGTTCAGTAAATGATCAGGTCCTAAGGCAATGCCAAACTTCGACCCGCCCATCAGGTGAAAGAGTGAAGGATGTCTAACATACAGTTGTTCTTGAAACTAGGCCACTGGCTTCATTTTTTCCACTGGAGGCCTAATTATTTGAGGACTCTGCAGGAAAGTCCAGGTTGAGTTGGCTTGTTCAATACTAAAATATTTTTCTCCTGCTAAAGTACACACACTAGCTCACAGCAGTGTATATGGAACTTATAGATGTTTATTTTTATCTATTCTTTTATTTTCCCTTTCTTTCTTACTCTCACCACCTAAGTTCAAGGTCTGTGGACTATGTAGACTATGTACTTATGGACGAGGGCCACCAGGAAGGGGAGGGAGGGATTCCTGCTGGCAGGAACCAGGGAGAGTGCATCCCTACCTAATCCCGCAGGAAAGCAGCCACAGCTCAGGGAGGTCTCCCGTGTTGATCTACAGAGTAGGCCGTGCAAAACAGCATCTTTCATCACAGAGTGACAGAGTTTTAACAAATCAATAAAGCTAAGCCTCTTTGGCCCATCTGCCAGAATGAGGATGTTGCATTGTTAAAAAATCACTCACTTTAAAAATAGTATTTGTTGAAATTGCACTTCACCTGTAATCAAGAGTGACATTTGACACCTTAGTGCAGCTTCTCAAATGTTATCTATTATGACTTGGAGGGGTAACAATAAACAAAAAAACAACACAACAAATGAATACAACAAGAAGCAAATCACACTTCCCTTTGGTTTCAGAATCTAGAATGACTGCTTGAACATTTGCATTTGCCTAGTTTAGGGATATGTCTTTCAGGATTTACGGGGTGCAAAGAGGAATGAGCATATACAGAGTCTGTCTTTTCTGAAGAAGGTTTCCCAGTAGGCTGGAAACAGAAAGATTTTCTGGGTTGGTAAAGAGCACTGAACCCTGTGCTTCTGTGTCCAGGCCAATGTCAGTCGAGAGCGTGACTCTGTGCTGGAATTAACCTTGTCCATCTTCCCACAGCTCAGTATTCTCTTCCTCAAAACAAAGGAAATGATCAACTTCTTGAAACATGCATGATTTTAATCTGGTTTTCTTTATGAATACAATAATATCAGTATTTTCGAAGCTGCTTGTTAGAAGTACAGAGTTGTGCAGCTTAGATTCGGGTATTATATCAGACCTCTGTGTTCAAGTCCTCCTGTGGAGTGGACCTATCACATTGGAACACACAGAGATGGGGACTGGAGTATCTCACAGCATCCCCAGGGGTTCCAACGGGCTGGAAGTGCAGGTCCTCCCTCTTTCCACCAGGGGCAGAAGAAATGTGTTGAAAAACAGTGATGGCCGGATGACGTGTCATGCTCTCAAGTTTCATTTCTAGATTCTATCATCTATGTCAATTCTTCATCTATTATTTTTACTCACTGTAGATATTTAATGAGATGTAGAGAAAAATGCAAGCTGAAAAGAATCAACAACATTTTACTTCAAAAGAATAAAGACATAATTACCAGTGGTCGGTAGTACGTCTATATGGAGCAGCTGAAGGCGTTGCTCATCTCGTGCTTTTGAGATGCATGCATTATCAAGCCTAACCCTGCAAACCAGAGATGCAGAGCTGACTTTAAAAGCTGCTGTTTTGTCCTAAGAAAATCCCTTAATACAGTATCTGTTTTTCATAGTAGTTTGGCTAAGCTTCTGACATTACCACCACTTGCTTCCCCATGTTTCTAAACCATATTGACTCAAGGAAAAGGAGTCTTTGGATAGAGATAACATGTGATTGAAAATCTGATGACATTTTGCATAGTCAGAAAGACTTTTCCTGCTTAGAAAATGTTTTCTGTATAACACAGATGTGTTTTTCAATGCCTTGGAATTTCCTCTTTAGAAAATATGTTGAGTCAACCGAATTTCTGAAGAAAATAATTGTATCCTGAATTTAGCTCTGCTGAAAGAGCATGCAAGAGTTGCAATCATGTCCTTTGTAAACGTGTTTTAAAGTTTTCCCAGAGTTTATCACATGTGGATGAAATGAAGGAATTGGGGTCTCAGGGTTAATGGAGACTTTGATTTGCAAAATAATGAGAAAGTACATAAAGGTAAAAATAAAATACATATGTGCCAACATGTACATTATCACTAATCCTCAGAATTTAAAGATCTCAATTTTTTATATTCAAAATCCTTATTGCCCTTTATTTGGAAGATTCCTAGTAAAATAAAGATTGAATGTGTGAATATGGTAGAAAGGTCTCTTTATGTGTTTCCAGTTTGCAGGGAGGATTACAAACAAAGCCACGATAAACGTTTTTTTTCCAAAGTGACTATACCATTGGCATTTCTACCAGCAACAGAGGAGAGTTCTGTTTGGTCAGCGTTTTTGCCAACAGTCTTTTTTTTTTTATTTTGATTATTCTAATAGAGGCATAGTAGTATTTTATAGTGGTTTAATTTGAATTCCTGTAATAATTAAGAATATTGAGTATCTTTTCATGTTTATTTTCTATTCATACATCTTACTTGGTGAAATGCCTTATCAAATATTTGGCCCAATTTTTTACTGCTTTCTTTCTTCACTATTGAATTTTGAAAGTGTGTTGTATATTTTGAATGTCACTTATTTATTAAATATATGTTTTATTAGCATGTTCTCATAGTGTATGGCTTGTCTTTTTTTTTTTTTTTGAGATGGAGTCTTGCTCTGTTGCCTAGGTTGGAGTGCAATAGCATGGTCTTGGCTCGCTGCAACCTCTGCCTCCCGGGTTCGAGTAGTTCTCCTGCCTCAGCCTCCTGAGTAGGTGGGATTACAGGCACGTATCACCATGCCTGGCTAATTTTTGTATTTTTAGTAGAGACGGTGTTTCATTCTGTTGGTCAGGATGGTCTTGAACTCCTGACCTCGTGATCAGGAGGCCCCGCAAGTCTTTTTATTTTCTTAACAAGGTCTTTCAAAAGGTAGGATTTCTTAATTTCAATTAATTATATTTGATCTTTTCTTTCAAGGACAGTGTTATTAGTCTTATATCTATGAACTCTTTGCTGAACTTATGATCAAGTTTACTTCTAGAAATTTTATATGTCAAAACCACTATGAGATACCATCTCAGGCTGGTCAGAATGGCAATTATTAAAAAGTCAAGAAACAATAGATGCTGGTGAGGCTGTGGAGAAATAGGAAAGCTTTTACACTGTTGGTGGGAATATAAATTAGTTCAACAATTGTGGAAGACAGTGTGGTGATTCCTCAAGGATCTAGAAACAGAAATACCATTTGACTCAGCAATCCCATTACTGAGTATATACCCAAAGGAATATAAATCATTCTACTATAAAGACACATGCACATGGATGTTTATTGTAGCACTATTTTCAATAGCAAAGACATGGAACCAACCCAAAGCTCATTAATGATAGACTGGATAAAGAAAATGTGGTAAAAATACACTACGGAATACCCTTCAGCCACAGAAAGGAATGAGATCTTATCCTTTGCAGGAACATGGATGACATTGGAAACTATTGTCCTCAGCAAACTAACACAGGAACAGAAAACCAAACACTGCATGTGCTCACTCATAAATGGGAGCTGAACAGTGAGAACACATCGACACAGGAAGGGGAACAAGACACACTGGGGCCTGTTGGGGGATGGGGAGTGAGGGGAGGGAACCTAGAGGACAAGTCAATAGATGCAGCAAATCACCATGGCACATGTATACCTATGTAACAAACCTGCATGTTCTGCACATGTATCCTGGAACTTAAAGTCAAATAATTAAAAAAAAAAAAAAAAAAAAAGCATTGGCAAGGAGCGGTGGCTCACACCTGTAATCCTAGCACTTTGGGAGGCCCAGGCAGGTGGATCATGAGGTCAGGAGTTCAAGACCAGCTTGAGCTTTGCACAGTGGCAGTATTGTAGACAATGAGGTTTAACAGAGGTGGGTTTATTGCTAATTGAAAACTTTTCCCAATACCCTGCCAGGACAACTTGAAATATAGTTGGCATTGGCAATTTTTGGCAGTCTCTATGGGGACTGAATTATAAAAATACATACATACATACATACATACATACATACATACATACCAGCCTGGCCAACATGGTGAAAACCCGTCTCTACTAAAAATACAAAAATTTAGTTGGCCATGGTGGTCGACTGTAATCCTAGCTACTCGGGAGGCTGAGGCAGGAGAAGAGCTTGAAACCGGAAGGCAGAGGTTGCAGTGAGCCAAGATCATGCCACTGCACTCCAGCCTGGGTGACAGAGAGAAACTCCATCTCAAAAATATATAATTATAAATAAATTTTTAAAAAGAAACTGTGTAGGTCATAATACTTAAGTCTGTAATCTATTTTGAGTTAATTTTTGTATACAGTGTAAGATATGGGTCAAAGTGCAATTTGTATGTATATGAATGCCCCAGCATCAATTACTAGAAATACTTTTCTTTCTCAACTGAATTGCTTTACAAACTTTGCAGAAAACCAGTTGATACTATCTGGCAGGACTATTTCTGGACGCTCTTTTCAGTTCTGTTAGTTCAGGTGTCTATCCTTCTGCTGATGCCACACCGATTTGACTACCACAGCTTTACAGTGAGCCTTGAGCCAGGTAGCGTGATCCTTCCAAGTATGTTCTCTCTTTTTCAGGGTGGTTTGGGTTATTTCTTTGAATTTTTACTAAATTTTAGAAGTATTATGTCAATTCTTTTTTAAATATCATGTGTGATGTTGACTCAAATTGCATTAATTCTATAAATTAATTTGGGGAGAAGTGACACTATCACTTCTGAGTCTTCCAGTTCACGATGGAAGATGAACATAAAGTTCATCTTTATGTCTTTTTAGGTGGTCTTTAATCGGTGTTTCTTTCGTAAGGGGTTTTTTTTTTTTAATTTCTGACATACAGGTCATTTAGAGTTTTTACATTTATACAAATTTCAATTTCAAATTGTTTATTGATAGCATATTAACATGTAACTGTTATTTATTTATTCATTTATTTATTTGTGATAGGGGAGTCTCACTCTGTCACCCAGGCTGGAGTACAGCGGCACAATCATAGCTCACTGCAGCCTCAAATTTGGAGGCTCAAGCAATCCTCCCACCTCAGCCTTTCAAGTAACTTGGATCACAGGCACACATCACCATGCCCAGCTAGTTTTTGTTTTTGTTTTTGTTTTTAATTTTTTTGTAGAGACAGGGTCTTGCTATGTTGAGCAGGGTCTTCTGAAACTCCTGGCTTCAAGGGATCCTCTTCTCTCTCTCTCCCAAAGTACTGAGATTACAGAGGAGCCACCATACCTGGACTGATTTTTAAACATTGTTTTGCTAATATCATGTTTCAGCTCCAGTAGCATTCTATGGATTCATTTGTATTTTCTTATACAATTACACTATCTGTAAAGAGAAACAGTTATTTTTTATTTACAATCTATGTGCTTTCATTTGTTTTTTCTTCCTCCTTACTGAACTACCTACAATGATTAATAAAAATAGTAAGGGGGGACATCCTTGTCTTGTTCCTGATTTTAGAAAGAAACCATTCAATTTCTTACTAATAAACGTGCCTTTAGTTGTAGGTATTTTGTGTGTGTTTTTTTTTTGAGCTGAGGACATTTTATTGTATTGAATGAATAAATATTATTACTATTTGCTTCTCAAAAGTAGATCATATGCTTTTCCTTCTTTAGTCTGTTAATAAAGCTTATTAACACTGATTAATTTTTGAATATTAAATTGATTAATTTTTGAATATTAAAATTGATTAATTTTTGAATATTAAATTGATTAATTCTTGAAATTAAATTGAAAATTGATTAATTTTTGAATATTAAACCATATCTTTCATTTTCAGAATAAACCCCACATGGTCATGACATTATGCCATTTTTACATGCTGCTGGGTTCGCTTTGCAAACATTTTTAGAATAATTCACATCCTTTCTCATCCAGTGCCATTGTCTTCTGCCTGAAATATTTGCAATGCCACATTAGTCATTTCCTCCAATCTTATCCCCACTTGAATCCACTTGAGTCCTGGCACCATCCATCCAAAGTAGAATATCAATCATAGCTCTTTCTTAGCTTTCTAAAGACCCCTTTTATCTCTAAGGGTATAAATTCCTCAGCATATTAAAAATGGAACTCTAGCAAAAGCCTGCAGCTTCATCTCTTCTCTCCTCTAGCAAAAGCCTGCATAGTCATCTCTTCTCTCCTTTTCCTGAAATATTGTGGTCTACAAAGGCCAAATTTCTTGTATTTCTGTGACTCTACTGTATTGCTTGCACTATGTCTTTTCCTGGAATTTTTTTTACTGTATTTATTATGAAAACATCTTTTCATCATATTTTATATGATCCACTCAGGCAACCTCTCATTCTCCAAGAAAAGGCTATTCCTCTTTTGTGTGTACTATAATACGTAGTTCTAATATCTATTATACATGGGTATACATTCATATGCAAATATGTGAAGGTGAATTGTCTAAGGTTGCCTTCCTTATAAGACTAAGTTCCTGGAGAACCATTAGGGTGGTATTTTATTTATTTATTTATTTATTTATTATTTTTTTGAGACAGAGTCTCCCTCTGTTTCCCAGGCTGGAGTGCAATGGTGCAATCTTGGCTCACTGCAACCTTCATTTCCTGGGTTCAAGCAATTCTGCTGCCTCAGCCTCCCGAATAGCTGGGATTATAGACATGCACAACCATGCCTAGATAATTTTTGTATTTTTAGTAGAGACAGGGTTTCGCCATATTGGACAGGTTGGTCTTGAACTCCTGCCCTCAGGTGATCCACCAGCCTCTGCCTCCCAAAGTGGTATTATATTTATATCCCTTGCTTCTAGCCCAGTGTCTGTCCCATAATAAGCACCTGATAATGGCTGTTGAACTATTCTGGGCTAAATAGCATTGACATGGGTGGATTCTTGAGGAAGGATGTGACCGTGATTTGTGCCTCATTAGCCAGAATCCTTAAAACTTTGCTGGGAACTGGCTGGAGCCCAGAGTGAGTAGAAGTGAGATAATCCTCTTCTGCAGTTCTACCTTCACTGTCCATAATGCCCTTCAGACTCACAGAATATCTCAAACTTAAAATGAATGTGGAGAGTTCTTTACTACAAATAAATCTATGTACAGACACAGCAAGTTTTTAATTCCAAAAGGCTCATAGAACTGTTGGTTCCATCCCTTTCCCAATGTGTATATAGGCTTTCCACTGTGAGTTGCACAGCAAAATTACAGCAGTGTCCAATAAGACCCAGTGATCCCGGAAGGAATGGAAGACAGGATGAGCAGACAGATGAAGGAACCTGAAAGATGGAGGCTTGGGACAGACCCAGGGCATCTTCTTTCCACCTTTGCTGGAGATCCTTGGTTAGGAGACCGCAGGACAAAAACTCCTGGGCTGTTCTCTGTCAGTGCTGGGGCTTGAGAGCAACATCATGGGTTGTTTACTGTTCCTCCACAGGTATCATTCACAAATGGCCAGGGTTTTAATGGTGTTGTTTGGAACAGAGAATTAATGGGGCAAAGCTCTAACTTCTTGAGGAAGCTACAGTTTTCTGCTGAGGAGTGTGTAAGGGTTGCTACATGCCAATTCTGCAAGCAGACAACCCAGTTGTTAGTTCCTGAGGACAGAGGCCAGTCCTCTACCTCTCCTTAAAGAGCCATTCCTCTCTGCTTCTCTACCCAAGAGCTGATGACATCCCAGCTCTTCTTTGTGCCAAGTTTTTCCTCTCTTAGTGAATCCTTCCCTTCAGCACATAAACACACTCCAATGCCTGTTAACAAACAGGCAACAAAGCAAAACTAAAATAACAAGAGCAAAAGAAGTCTAAACCCTAAACAAAAGAAAGTATCGTCGTCTGACCTCATCTGGCTTTCACTTGTTCTCTCCATTCACAGCCAAATTCTGTAGAGAAGAGTGTACGGCCTACACATCCTGCCTCCTCACTTTTTATTCACTCTCTAATCTTACGTGATGAATCCTCCATTCACATGGGTCACACTGAAGCTGCTTGTGTGAAAGTCACCAATGATCTTGTCACTGCCTCACATTTCCCTCCTTTAAGCAATTTTTCAGGTGAATGTATGCGATGCCACCATATAAAAATTGATATATCTTTAGCTTTAAGTTTAAAAAAATGGGTAAAAATGAAAGACTCTATAAGGAAATTTTATTATCTCAGATAAATTAGCCACACTTGGCAAAAGAGCTCCCAATATCTGGAGTCTCCAAGATTAATGCATCATCAGGGCTTGCATTGTCAGGACACAACTGCTGCCTTCTTCATTGTGACCATGTTCAGATGTTATTCTGATTTAGGGGCTTGAGCCACTTGAGCTTTCGTGTGTGTGTGTGTTTGTCTGTGTGGTGGGGGGCACAGGAAATTGGGAGAAAAAAAGAGGGAAGGAGAATGGGAGAATAATAGAGAGAAATAGAGACAGAGAGTGCTCTGTGCATATGTGCATGTGTGTGACGTGTGACTGTGTGAGAGTACCTGTGTTTGGCAAGACCAAAACCAGACACACCACTGTCCACCAAATGCAGGGAAATTGTTTCTTCCCAGGCTTTGAGAGCCTGAAAACATTTTTTAGGAATTCTTTGGCAGCCCCTTATCCCAGCATAAGTGGTTCACAGCCTTGAGGGAAAAGACTCCCCTTAGCTTATGAATTCCTAAGTAGAGAAAGTCCTATTTGGACTTAGGAGCCATTCCTCCCTCTAAATGATTCAATCCCACATGGAAGAGGACCACAGGACAGGCTTATGCTCATCAGGACTGTCCTAATCCACAGGGAAAAGGGTGGCCAGGTTCTGCCAGTGTGGATGGAGGAGCAATGCTTGTATGGACCACCAGTAATGTCTGCCAAACTCCCTCCACTGGGTTCTCCCTTCCTAGTTCTATGGTCCAAGCTTCATGGTCTCAGCTTTTGCCCTTCTGTCAATGTTCTTGTTAATGGAGATGTTCAGGACCCTCTCCCCACTCCACTCACAACTTTGGGCCTGTCCACCACCCAGATTGACCTGGACATCCATTTATCTAGGAAAGCTATCTCACTTGTGTTCAAATTGGTATTCTCTCCAACAGATAAGACAGAAAAACTGAACTAATTACACACATTTATACACATGAAGATGCACTCACACTCAGACACACACTCATACACAGATACACACAGAAATACAGACACACACACGCATGCACAGACATACACACAGACACCCTCAGACACACAGAGACACACATACAAACTCATGGGCACCCACATAATAATGCAGATGCACAGACTCATTCCAAATCTTTCCTCTTGCCTAGCACTTCTATGATTAGGGAATCAAATCATAACCCACACAATTACCCAAGCCAGGAACCAGTGAATATTACTGGCCGTTACTCCTCTTTTGAGCCCCACAGTTGCTGCAAGGAGTCCTGCTGATGGCTTCTCTATCATATGTCTCACAAGCATCTCCTCTTCTGCACACTCTGAGGTTGTTTAGTGCAAGCCTGTTCAGCCACGCACGGGTGCTGCCTATCATCCCAACTGTAGGCTTGTTCTCTCCACCTGCACCCAGAGAGAGGCTTTGCAGCTGGGGAGCAAATGTGGCGGGATTTCAATCCTTTCCAACACACTCACATTCATGTTATGGCCCAGAATGTGGTCTCTTCTCTCTTGGTGAATGTCCCAAGTGCCCGTGAGCAGAATGTGTATTTGCTTTGATTGGGTGTGGTCAGTGATGTTCCGGGAAGGGTAAAGTTGTCTGGCTCTTGTCTTTTCACGGATTGTCTGTGCACTCATTCTATTAGTTACTGTATTGAAATCTCCAGCTAGAATTGCAGACTGATTTCCTCTTTTCAGTTTTATCAGCTTTTGATTCCTATATTTTGAAACTCCAATATTAAGCCCACACTCATTTAGGATTAATATAGAAGTCACCCTGTAAGATAAGAATTTTATCTTAAAATTAATATCACTTTGTCATCTTAAGAAGATGTGAGGCCTGTGAGAGCAGGTATTGTGTACTTTATGTCTGTATTCTTTCTGTTTCACACTGCAACCATAATTAATGATGAATAAATAATACTCCTCCTTAAAGATCTCGTCCCTGTCTCCAGGGCAGTGCTATGGAAGAAAAGAGCAAATTCCTGCCTTCTGAACACTCCCCTATTCCAACAAACATACTGCATTAGGAAAGCAGCAATGATGAAGGGGCTGGGCCTGAGGTGGAAAGTTAACACATACTTTCCATCCTTGGGAGCTTGCGGCACAAGCAGGTGAGCCATGGCACAGGCAAGCAGGCCATTACACACGCAGCACAGTGTTGTTCTATGCCAGCGTGTACCCAGGAGTCAGTTCTCCCTGTCACTTATGAGACTGGAATCCTGGAAAAATTACTGAACTTCTCTGTGCCTCAGTTTATCCATCATGAAAGTCAAGTTAAAAAGGATACTCCACCCGTAGGGTGGATGTGGGACTTGCTTGAATTAATACTTAAAACAGTTGGGTTCTAAGTATTTTGCATAGCTGTTATTATTAAATTAGCATTGAAAGAGTTGCCTCATTATTTTAATATGCTTTTCTCATAGGCAGTATGGTCGGCCAGATTTAGCGTTTGCATTTACAACTGAGTCTTTCTTCTGTCGCTTTGAGACTTCCCAGAGTTGCTTTGATGCTGCAGGGAGTCACACATCTCCAGATGCATCACTGATGGTTCTGCAAACACCTGATATGCTTAACTCTATGGGATATTGATTCTTCTCTAGTTCGTTTCATTGCTCCTACTGTACTTGCGGTGTAAAGTTAGCACTGTACGAGTTGCATACATAAGCCAGCTATCACTGACTTCTTCCTTCTTCCTTTCTTCTTCCTTTTCTCTCTTTCTTTCCCTTTCTTGCTTTCTCTTTCTCTTCTTTCTTTTCCTTCTTCTCCTTCTTCCCCTTCTTTCACTTCTTTCTCTCTTCTCCTTCTTCTTCTTCTTCTTTTTTGGATCCAGAGTCTTACTCTGTTGCCCAGGCTGGAGTGCAGTGGTGTCACTCAGCTCACTGTAACCTTTGCCTCTCAGATTCAAGCAATTCTCATGCCTCAGCCTCCTGAGTAGCTGGGATTATAGGCACAGGCATGAGCCACTGCGCCCAGCTAATTTTTTCTTTTTCTTTCTTTCTTTCTTTTTTTTTTTTTTTGTATTTTTAGTACAGACAGGCTTTTGCCATGTTGATCAGGCTGGTCTCGAACTCCTGGCTCAAGTGAGCCACCCACCTTGGCCTCTCAAAGTGCAGGGCTTATAGGCATGAGCCCTTGAGCCTGGCCTACATGTCATCGAAGTCCAAGGAGGGGAGACCATTTGGAATGATCACAGCAACTGGTCCACAGATGATTAACAGCTTAAAATGACCCCACCTGAAACAGTGGCTATCAGTGGAATGTCCAAGTATTTTTTTTTAATGAAGCTATTTTAGACCAGAAACCCTAAGAATGTTGAGTCTAGAGTTCCACAATTATAAAAAAACTCTTCTAAAGGTAATCATCATTTCTATCTGAAACCATAATCTTAACTCAGTAAATCTTTCTCAGGGTTTACTTTCTCTTGAGCCACAAGCATCCAATTGGCCCCTACCAAACGGACCAGACTTTCATGATGGATAAAATAACGCTAGTGCCAGGTAGGCTCTGCTTCTAAATTTTGGTTTAAAAAATTAAAAACCTCCTTTTAGATATTCTAAAAACTTATCTCCCCTAAAATCAAGAAGCCTGATTTATAAACTTGGTCTTTGAGGCTAACACACATTAGTGTATTTTAAAAAATATGGTAAACCAGCCAGGCACAGTGGAGCATTCCTGGAATCCCAACACTTTGGGAGGCCAAGGCAGATGGATCACTTGAGGTCAGGAGTTCAAGACAAGCCTGGCCAACATGATGAAACCCCATCTCTACTAAAAATACAAAAATTAGCCGAGTGTGGTAGCATGTGCTTGTAATCCTACCTACTCAGGAAGCTGAGGCAGGAGAATTGCTTGAACCTGGAAGGCAGAGGTTGCTGTCAGCCAAGATCAGACCACTGCACTCCAGGCTGGGCAACAGAGCAGAACTCTGTCTCCCCCCGGCAAAAAAAGTAAACGAACGTTGCCTTAAACAAAATTGTATCTTACAAGCTTTTACAAGTTGCACATTATCAACTAATTCTAGTTAAAGACTTAAAAATCACTTCACAATTAACTCTATGGATTTCTAAAAGAAGGAAAGCTTAGACGTAAACTCAGGGGTCAGATTGTTTTCCAGCCCCTGGGCTTGCCAATTACTGAGTGTACCAGCCTCACTCGGAGTCACTCTATTCCTTGTAGAATCTGAATAATGAGTGTACACTTCGCAGAACATACAGAGTGGTAATGTGGAACAAAAAATAGAATATTTAAAGGACTTACTTAACAGTAGGGGGAAAAAGTAAGTACACTTAAAAGTGTTTTTATTTTCTTATTTGCAAAACACCCCTTATGTGGTAAAGTCTAAGAATATGCTATACATGTAAAAGTTTTACAGAAAATTACTGTAGCTTTGGATAATTTAATATCCAAGTCAAATACTTGAGATGGTGTAATTCAATTTTATGTCAGTAATATCGAGTGAGACTAATCAAGATATCATGATTAAGTTGTAAAATTAAAATGAGGAAACTGAGAGGATTACTGAGGCTTCTGTGGGTCACTGCCTGGGTTGTATTAGTAGTTTCTTTGTGCTGGGTGCAGTGGCTCACGCCTGTAATCCCAGCACTTTGGGAAGCTGAGGCAGGCTGATCACATGAGGTCAGGAGTTCGAGACCAGCCTGGCCAATGTGGTGAAATCCCATCTTTACTAAAAATACAAAAATTAGCTGGGTGTGATGGCGGGTGCCTGTATTCCCAGCTATTCGAGAGGTTGAGGCAGGAGAATCGCTTGAACCCTGGCTTGCAGTGAGCAGAGATCCTGCCATTGAACTCCAGCCTGGGCAACAAGAGCAAAACTCCCTCTCATTGTTTAACCTTGACACAGCTCTGTCTGAATTTTGATCAATGGCCACCAGAGGGCAGGAAAAACCAACCTATCAAGTCCTTACAACAGTTTCACCAACTTACTAGAGGAAAGTTGTCCCTTAATATGTAGGAATTATTTCTATCATACCATTATTTTTCCTCAATTTTATTTCTATATTAATCAGTTCATCTTGAATTGATTAAGTCAAGTGAATTAAATCAATTCACAAAACATTTCCAAAGCTCAAGTACATTCTAGTCAACTTGATTTACAATTAGTGAATTTTCTCTGAATTGATCGATAAATAATCAACAATAATTACTTAGAAAATGGGGCTGAGGCCGGGTGCGGCGGCTCATGCCTATAATCCCAGCACTTTGGGAGGCATATGGATCACAAGGTCAAGAGATCGAGACCATCCTGGTCAACATGGTGAAACCCCGTCTCTACTAAAAATACAAAAGTTAGCTGGGCATGGTGGTGCACGCCTGTAGTCCCAGCTACTCGGGAGGTTGAGGCAAGAGAATTGCTTGAACCCAGGAGGTGGAGGTTGCGGTGAGCCGAGATCACGCCATTGCACTCCAGCCTGGGATACAAGAGCAAAACTCTGTCTCAAAAAACAAAAAAAGAAAGAAAATGGGGCTGATAAAAATATGTTAGCATTACATTTTTTTTTGTTCAAGTAAATATAAAAATGCCTTTTCTCACATTGCTTCAATTTATGAACTATTTTTTAAATTATAAATTAAGACATGTACATTGTAAAAATCTCACAACATCTAGCATTTGAAAAACTTCTTATGCCTTACTGATCCCTCCCACAGGTAATCACTATTACATTTCTCATTTACCACAAAATTCTCTATGCATATGGAGTACACAGATGGATAGATGGAATGTGTATGTGTATATGAATGTGTATGTTCCTGTTGAGGGGGTATGTCTATGTGTGTGCCTGTATGTGTGTCTATTTGTGTTTATGTGTGTCTCTGTGTATGTGTATGCATATTACATATGTGTATGCACGTGTACGTGTGCATACATGTGCATGTGTGTGTCTGTGTGTAAACCTACTTGTGTGTCTGTGTACTTGTGTGTATGTGTATGTGTCTGTGAGTACGTCTGTGTGTGTCTGTAAATGTGCCTCTGTGTGTATTTGTATGTATGTATGTTTGCATATGTTCGTATATGTATGCATATGTATATGTGTGTACAGTATATTATGTGTGCCATATTTATCAAATTCCACATTGTATTAATCTGTTCTCACACTGCTATAAATGACTACCTGGCACTGGGTAATTTATGAAAAAAGAGGTTTAACTGGCTCACAGTTCCGCGTGGGTGGGGAGGCCTCAGAAAAGTTACAACCTTGGCAGAAGGCAAAGGGGAAGCC
The DNA here is from genome assembly GCA_004027715.1 of Plecturocebus donacophilus. Classification (NCBI taxonomy): domain Eukaryota; kingdom Metazoa; phylum Chordata; class Mammalia; order Primates; family Pitheciidae; genus Plecturocebus; species Plecturocebus donacophilus. The sequence continues at coordinate 36,941 of PVKP010006444.1, forward strand.
AGCACGTCTTACCATGGCGGAGCAGGAGAGGGAGAGAGAGCGAATCAGGAACTGCTACACACTTTTAAACCATCGGGTCTCATGAGCACTCACTATCATGAGAACAACAAGGGGCAATCTGCCCCTGTGATGCAGTCACCTTCCACCTGATCCCCCCCTCCAACAACACTGGGAATTAGAAGTCAACATGAGATTTGAGTGGGGACATAGAGCCAAACCATATCACACGCGTTGCTTTTTCACTGAGTGGGGGCCCTTGGACGCTTTCCCTATCAGCATGTGCGGCTGCACCACATGGATTTCAGTAGTAGCAGAATATTCCCTTTTACAGATTCTACAATTCATCCATTCAGTCTATATTGCTCCAATATAAGGCAAAACAAATTCCAATATAAAAACTCAAATCAATATTTAAAAACGTTATTGTTTCCTTCCTGCGGACTTAATTCCAACCAAGCTGGTGAAGAAGCCAGTTGGATCACCGGTCCCTGCTGAAGGTGGATGGCCCCTGCTCTTGCCTCCCAGTTATCAGACTTTGGCTGTTCTGGACCAGAGGAACAGGACATCCTCCTTCAGGCTGTGAGTCCTCCCTCTGATGCACCACACACCAGGGGATGAAGCAGCAGCCATCGGCCAGGGAGCAGTCCCTCACCCACCCTTGGATGCAGATCCTTCTTTCCAAAGCTCCCTCTCTTTGCCCTGTATCCAGGGCACTTGGCCTGAAGAGCCTTTGTCTTCTGGAAGCTTCTGCCTCCCTCCCTGCCCAGATCTTTCAGACAAGGAGCTATAAAGCAGAACTCCAGCAAGAACTGAGGGAATAGGGAAGAAGGAGAAGCAGGGAGAGGAGAGATGTATAAATTAATACCTCTAGAAGCAACCTTGCTACAGACACGTCATTTGTTTCTATTTTTTTCTCTGTGTCACACAGTGCTGCCATGCAGAGGAACTGCTGCTTCGAAGGGTACATCCCCACACAGTCTGAGGTTGACAAGTTGCTGTCCAACGTGTGCCCCCTCAATATATGCAAGACTCTTTCCTTCCACATTCTCATGTGTACATGACTGGGCTTTAAAATTTACTAACAGGTACACCACCTTCTTGTCACCTACAGATTCAATCCTTTCGTTTTAAAGAATGTAGTACATTGTTCATTTGTTTACAACTTTACCATTTATCTTATTCTCCCAAATTCTTGCCCAAGACATTTGAAGTGCCCTAGAACAAGAAGGCATAACTGGGTAGTTCAAAGTAAGATTTTATGAAAAGATGCAAATCATGTAAAGAAAGGACAAATATATTCTAGAAACCTGAGACTGAACTGTTGCAAATTTGACTATGAGCTATAAAAGCTGACATATAATATCAATAATGTTATTATCTGGTATCAGATTTCATCCATAAATGAATGCTTTCATATTATTTTGAAGAGAAAAAAAAATAGGATTTTAAAAAGCTACAGGAAATCATCTTATAGTTCTGAAATATGGGCTATTTTTCCAACTGAAAAAAATCAAAAGTACAGCAGCAGTAAAAAGAAGTAGAGAGGAGATGGGGAGTTTTCCACACCTGAAGGATACCTGCAATGAAGACCTGGGTACATATTTTTAAATTACAAAAACAATAAAGGCATCTTATATATAATTCAGTGCAGGAAAATATAAACAAATTTAACTTACCAATACTACGAGCAATTTAAAATTGTTAGATTCTACCAAATAATTGTTAAAGGAGATAATCCATGTAAAAGTCCTAGCACAATACCTGAAATATAGTATTCTCAATAAATTTCAGTTGTTGTCATTTTAATAGTTACAATTATTTTAAAAAGTTGTTTAATATTCTTTTTTCTTTCAATCCATGTTAATTCTAACTGATTCAGCTTAAAAAGAATCTACTTCAAGATTGAATTTGAATTAGAAATGGGATCCCATTGTAGTGATATTTGAGAAAGCAGGGATTATTCTCCTTAAGGCTTCTATTTAACTAAAATTGTACTGGAATTAGATAATATGTGGAGGTTGGTCGTAGTCAATCACTGGTAACATAAATCTACAAAGAATTCACTTGAGGGGTAGATGAGTGTCTTCCATCCCATTCAGGGTTGCCATTTTCCACAAGGTTGAGGCATTGGAGAGGAATGATACAATAATACTATATTAAATCAACACACTGGTTACATGATGGCAACACCTGTAACCATTTGTTACAAGCAGAAGCTCCCCATTATTAAAGCCACATGGAAAGGGTGACCCACATTTATGGTTCTTGTGGTTCCTTGGACAGTATTTTCATCATGAGACAAAGATAAGGCAGACATTTCCAGTGAAAGTCTAACAACAGTTAAGCTGTGATAGAAGACAGTATAGTTGGCTTTGGGCAACTTCAGTGAGAAAGAGCTTATGATATAATCTTGTCCTCAGAAACTTGTGGACTATTATTTGTGGCTTTTTATCCTTTACTTTAGCAACTTACTGGTTGCTTTCTGTGTATGTGGGGCCAGTTTATGTGAGATTTGAAGAAGAAATTTTCCTCTATTGGGAATGTCTAATGAGCATTTACAAGCAGAATTTCCTTTTGATTTTTTTTTCTCTGCACTCTGGAAAGTGTTTTGAGGGCCTTCTAATAGTATACCACAGTGATTTTTCTTTCTGTCATAATCCATTAATGACTGAAAAACATGATGCTTTTTTTTGGTTGCTCACATGACAAGCTATTATTTTTGTGTTACTTTAAACAGAACTTAAGATATAGACTTCAATGAATTCCTTCTTAAGCCTCCTTCCATTATAGCAGCCAAATTTTGTCCAGATTCTGTAAACTAGTGTTGCTGTCTGAGTGGCCATGGGATTTCCTTTGGGCTGAATTTGGCCTTTTCACCTTCTTATTAGACAAAACACTATACTTAGAGCCTGATGAATGACCAAACAGATGGAATTTCTTGTCCACAAAGATCTAGCACAGTGGTTTTGTGCAGAGGCTCACGCTTCCCTACTTGATCTTGTCATCACTGGCTCAGCCAAATGCTATTTCTCAAAGGTCATAAATCTCACATCCTCTGTGGAATCTTTCTCCTTTTTGCACATTTACAATCCCTGGCCTCCAAGTAGTCTATTGACTTCTAAAGTTGTTGACTTGGCAAGACAACAACTGCATCATTCACACAAGCAAATCTGCTCTTGGGGGACAAAACGAGGTTTATTTTCGCTTAGATGACTCTGATTGGTCATCTCCATTGACACCTTGGCAGAAGATAGGTCCCTTTGCTGTGGGGAAGAAAAGGCAAGTAAACCTTTAGTGCCAGGAGCAGTGTTTGTAAAGATCCGGCATGAAGTGATACATTTTGTCCTTAGGTTTCTATTGGCTTCAACCCAAACAGAATCGCTTAGTGCTGTTCCCTGGGTTAATGTTGTTATTAAAACAAATGACTCGAAGTGAGAACTGAAAGGCTGAATGCTTTGGTGTGAGATGTGCAAAAATTCGAGTCAATCAAAACAGGCTTAGCAGATCCACCACCAGCATAACAGGGTTTAGCTTTTGTTTGCTGTTTCTTTGATCCTTCATGGGTGGCTGGAATTTATGTTGTCTGGTTTCTACTCTCTTAACCACAGCAGACCCTACTTTTTCTCCCCTGAGTATGCTTATCTGCCCAGCTGCAAAGAAACAAAAGGTCTGCTGTTGTTTCTGTACTTCTTCTCCCTGTCTTCATCCCTGAACATCATATGCGTGCAAAGAAATCAGACTTGTTGCTCTGTTGTCTGGAGAGGGTTTAGCCATGAGTTTGCTGAGGTGATGACGAAGGTTGTCTGAAGCTGTGTCAAACATTGAGAGACATGCACACAGGCTGCAGAACATGTGTGTTATTCGCTCAATGCATGCACTGACTTAGAATGAGCCACTGTGCAAAGGATGCCCCAGAGAGACTATTCCCTATACATTATTATTGAGTGTATGATATCTAAGAAAGCAAATGGATAAATGCCTGTTATCTAAACCTAAATTACTCACTCACTCTCAGTGTTAATTCCCTCATCCTTGAGAACAGGCCATCCATGTTAACTAGCAAAATGCACTTTTAAAAAGTGTATTCATGCTGCACTTTATCCTCATGATTTTTCCTTGACAATGTGTTCTATGTTGAGAACCTTTAAATAAAACTACTCAACCACCAAAGAATGATTTCTCCCCATTTCTATTCATTAGTCCTTCTTAACTTGAAGGCTAATTTCAATGATCATATATTCCTCACAACTTGATACAATTTCTTCCTTTTAGAGACCCACTGAATATCATTTATATTTATCCCATGCTACTTTTTTATTCTAGTTTATAATTACTTGTGAACTTTCCTAGTTTCCTCTCCCAAACACACAAACCCTTTAGCTATTTCCATGGGAGGCTCTTTTACGTATTACTCTTCACACCCTCAGCCATGGGATGTGCAGGAGACACTAATGGATCTAGTGTATCACACATGAAGCAGATCACCAAGAGGACAATTACAATCAGCAAATCCCTGTGTCCACTGAAAACAGTGACAAGGGTAAAAAGACAATGGCTGAGAAGGGGGTAATAAGTGTTCATGAAGAACAATTTCTTAAGCCTCAGCATCTTAGCAGTTATAGCAGAATGCCATAACAATGACAAAAGTAATTTGAGTGTGAAGTTACACCATAACATACAAATGCATCTGTCAATGAGGTCATTAGAAATCTTCCAGACTGAAGGTCCCAAACACCCACCATAACTTTCTGATTCAATAGGGCACATACAGGGAAACTGTACTGTTAAAAAGCACTCCTGTCAGGAAAAAGGCAAAAAATGTCCCCTCTCACCATTCCTTCTCAACACTATACTGGACATCCTAACCAATACAATAAGGCAAAAAAGGAACTAAAGGGTATACAGATTGGGAAGGAAAAAATACTAAACTGTCTTTGTTCACAGGTGACATTATTGGCTATCTTAATTTCCAAAGAATTTATGAAAAGTTTCTGAAACTAATAAGCAATTATAGCAACGTTGCAGAAGGCAAGATTACTATACAAAAATCAACTCCTTTCCTATATACCAGAATTCAACAAGTGGCATTTGAAATTAGAAGCACGGTACCATTTACAATAGCACCCCCAACAGTGAAATACTTACGTATGAATCTGACAAAACATGTATGAGTCCTGGATAGAAAAATGACAAAACTCTGATGAAAGATGTAAAGAAAAATTAAATAAATGGAGTGATGTTCCATGTTTATGAATACAAAGACTCAATATAGTCAAGACACCAGTTCTCTCCAAATTGATTGAAACATTCAATGTAAACCCATCAAAATTTTACTAAATTATTTTGTGGATATTTTGTGGGCAACCTGAATCTATTGCTTATATGAAAGGGCAAAAAACCCAGAATAGACAACTCAATAATGAAAGAACAAAGGTAGAGGACTCATACTATCTGACCTCAAGACTTACAAGAAAGCTATAGTAATCGAGACAGTGTGGTATTTATGAAACAGGCAAATGGATCAATGGAACAAAAGAGCACAGAAACAGACCACCACAAATATAGTCAACTGATGTTTGACAAAGGAGCAAAGGCAATACACTGGAGAACACGTAGTCTTTTTAACAAATGATGTTGGACACCCACATGCAAAAAACTAAATCCAGAAACAGATCTCACACTCCTCATTAAAATTAACTCATAGTGGATCACAGGCCTAAATGTAAAACACAACACTATCAAATGTCTAGAAAATAAGAGAAAATCTAGATTATCTTGGGTTTAGTGATTTTTTATTTTTTTTATACTGATTACTGTGTTCCAGGATATTCTTATTTTTGAATTTTACTTTTATTTTTTTCTGTCTAGTCTCTAATTTTGTAATTTGTATTTTTATTTTAATAGTTTCAGAGTAACAAGTGGTGTTTGGTTGCATGGAAAAGCTCTTTAGCAGTGATTTCTGAGATTCTGGTGCACCCATCACCTGAGTAGTGTACACTGTATCCAATGTGTAGTCTTTTTTCCGTCGCTCCTCTCCCACACTTCCCCTTGAGCCCCCAAAGTTCATTATATCATTCTTATGCCTTCAAGATAACTTTTAAAATGCAACATAAGAGCTATGAGCAATGAAAGAAATAACTGATAAGCTGACTTCATTAAAATGAAAAACTTTTCTTCTGCTAAAGACAATGTCAAGGGAATGAGAAAACAAGCTACAGATTGGGAGAAAATATTTACAGAGACACATCTAATAAAGGACTCTTATCTAAAATACACAAATAACTCTTAAAACCCAACAATAAGTGAACAACCCAAATAAAAAATGGGCAAAAGACCTGAAAACACACCTCATCGAAGATATACAGGTGGCAAACAAGCAGAGTGAAAGATGCTCAACGTCATAGACTTTGGAATTTCTATTAAAACAATGAAACAGAATCACACACGACTGCAGTGCAGTGGAGCAACTCCCAGGTACACTGTTCCTAGACTTGTGCAGGCTGGTTCCCTCTGCCTTGCCTTTCTGTTTGCAGCATAAATGCCACTTCACCGAGGTGCTGAGGACTCCCTCGCTCTGTCCCTCCCGCCTCTCACGGCAAGCACCTGCTTTATTTTACTAGATAGCACCTGCTCTTTTCTCTCACCTGCATTTGCTTTTATGCTCTGTCCATCCATTCCTCTAGACAGTGAGCTCCCGAGGGCAGGGCCCATGCAGGTCATTTCCAGCACTGCACCGTGGCCTAACGGGCCCCTTGCACAGGTGAATGCTCCAGGCAGTTTCTGAATGAATAAATGAGAGTATCCAAAAGCCCCTTTCCACCTGTGAGCAGCGCACATTGTGAAGATGGATGCTACTAACAGGAGATGCAAGATGGGTGAGAGGCAAGGGGACCCTGGGAGTCTCTCCGGCCGCAGCTGCCCCCCCTGACGGCCAGCGCTGGCACTGCAGACCCAGGCAGGGAGCCCAGAAGCAAGCCCTCACCTGGGTGTGGGTATCTTCAAGGCAGTGGGACTCCCAGGGCTGAGGGGGGCAACAAAGGGGAGCTGCAAGCTCCAGGGGAGGTAAGAGGGGTGTCGAAGGCTCCCTTGACCCTCTTTCCCTCCACTGTCCCCAGGAGAGCCCAGTCCACTCATAAGGGCAGGTGTCCAGTTCACCCCATCCGCTTCCAAACGAGGGCCTGGGGCTGCAGCAAGGACGCGCCCCTCCTCATGCAGGGCTCGGCCTCCCCTGCACCACCCAGGACCCCCGCAGTCCTGCAAGCCCCAGCTGCTCCGAGCCGGGAAGGCCCCCAAAGTGTGGAAGGCCTTTTCCGAGGGCACAGTAGGTCCCTGACAGGGAACCAAAGCCAGGCAAGCTTCTCCAGGCTGGGGGCCTCGGGGCACCCAAGAAAGGCCATCCTTGGGGCAAGAAAGCGGGACCCACTCCTGCAACCTGTGCTCCAGGGAACGCAGGACTCTGCACCCTGACCCTAGAGCTTGCCCTAGGATGGCCCCGCCATGGAGACCCCCAGGAAAGGTGAGAAGCCCCTGCCCACCAGACTAACACTTCTGCCCTACCTCAGTTGGGTGTGCGCCCTGTGTGACGGAGAAGGCACCGGAGGTCAGGCCCACAAGGACCTGAGCGGCACTGCCAGTCAACTGGAAAACCTTCCCCGCCCCTGCGTGGCTCTGCAAGCCAATTGGAAAGTCTGTCGTCCGTGCCCCCACAGCCAATCAGAATGTCCAGAGTGAGTGCTTCCAGCCATTTGGGACTCCCGCTGGCTCCGTGTCTTCAGCCAATCAGGATGCCTGTCTTTGAAAAACCAGCCAATCAGAGTGCCCGCCACGCGAAGCCAGCAGCCAGTGAGGAAGCCTGGCGTTCATGCCTCCAGCCATTGTCAGTGTCAGCCGTCACAAGGCACTTTCAGCCAATCGCAGCCACCCTTCGTCTCCGGCGCTGTGGTAACTCGCGCGGTGTCCGTTGGGAGTCGCGCGCGAGGCGGCGGCGGCGGCGGCCATGGGAGATACTCCAGCCGTCGGCCTGGGCACCTGGAAGGTGACGCGGTCGCGGGTTGGGAGGCGCGCCTGTCCTAGGGGAGCCCGGGGCTTGAGGGTGCCCAATGGGGCCCAGGCCGGGGCTGCGGAAAAGTGCGGCGGCGAACCCTTGGCCTGGCCGGCGCCCGGGTAGGCGCGCCGAGGTGCCCGCCCGCCGCCCACACGCAGCCTGCCTGGCCCAGCCTTTCCTAAAACGGAGTCGGCGTTGCCCGTGGAGGCGCCCTCTGCGAGTCGCCGGGACCTCGGCAGCGGCACCCCTGACACTGGGGCTAGAGCGGTGGCGTTGGGTGGCGCCGCTCGGTGGGGAGGCCGAGCCCTCGTAGTTACTCAGAAATGGAGCGGGGAGGCCGAGGGGAGGCGGCGGCGCTGGACTCGGCCTGAGCCGGGGACCTCGAAGCCTCCTCTCCAGCAGTAAGAAAGAAAAGTTGGGGGGGCGCGGGGTATGGGCTTGTAATCGCAGCACGTTGGGAGGCCAAGGCCGTAGAATCGCCTGAGCTCGGGGGTTCAAGACCAGCCAGATCAACCTGGTGAAACCCCGTTTATACAAAAAATGAAAAAATCAGCAGGACATGGGGGTGCGCGCCTGTGGTCCCAGCTACTCAGGAGGCTGAGGTGGGAGGATGGCTGGAGCCCTCCTTGATGGGAGTCAAGGCTGCAGTGAGCTTTGATGGTGCCACTGCATTCCAGCCTGGGGGACGGAGCCACACCCTGCTCAGAAACAACTAACAAAACCCAAACAAAAAATGTAAAAGGAAAATTGGAATTGCTGACTAGGCTTTAAAGGAAACTTTGGGACCTTGTGTTCTTCCTTGTTTAGAAGCAGACCGCCCGGATGCCTGAGAAAAATGACTTATCGTCGTTCTGTGCATTTATGGGGTGCACTGTGATGTTTTGCAATATGTATACAATGCAGTGTTGTTAAATCAAGCTAATTAACATATCCATCACTTCTTTCAGTTGTTTGTGGTGAGATGTTTGGAATGTATTGTCTTGTTTTGAAATACAGGTTTGTAATAAATTATTGTTGACTGTAAACATCCTAGTGTGCAGTAAATCTCAAAAGCTATGTCTCTTGTGTGTCTGAAACTTTGTATCCTTTGATCCGCAACTTCCTGTTCCCTCCTTCTTCACCCTCTTCCCAACCCGCAGGCTCTGATAACCACCATTCTTCTCTATGACTTTTCTCTACTTTGAACTTTATAATTCCTGCCAGTGATTTGAGACACAACACTTACTAAAAGTGTTTAAAATTTGATCTTAAAAAAAGAAGGTAAACTTAGTTGTTAAAAGCTATAAGAAGTCACATAGGAAGTTAGTTACTGAAGGAGTCAGAAATGGAATGTTCAAGTCCTGCTCATCAAAATATTTAAATTATTTCTCCTACCTGCTTACCAACTTCTAGAGGTCAGAAGTATCCCTTTGTTCATACTGGTTCTCAGCATCTAGTAAAGGACGTGCATCTGGCAGCCATTCATTCAGTAAGCACTCGATAGATTAAACTGTTGAGTCTCTTGCTTCCCTTTCTTCTGCAACAATTTGGTGCAGGAGTATAGACTCGTGCATACAGGATAAGGAAAAATTAGTGAAAATTGTGCTTAAGAGGTCAAAATAGTGTATTTTTGGGGGGGGGACTGCTAGTGCATCAAATTGGATTAATCATAATTGTTCATCACTGGTTCTATGCAAAGGCTTATTTTTACTTGGCTATTTTTAATAGTGAATGAACACCACAGACCTATCATCAGTTACCTGTTGCCCCAGAAATGCTGCATCAATGGCCAAACACCAGAGCTCAGTGGTGTACAGCAGCAAGTGTATTCCTCCTGCACGGGAGGTGAGCAGAGCAGCTCTGTGGATCTTGGCTGGCTCCCTCACTTGTCTGGGGATTGTCTTGTATCAGTTGGGATAGTAGGGGCTACTCCACTTGGCTCCACACACCTCCCGTCTTCATGCAGCAAGTTAGGCTGTGTTCTCAAGAGGACGGCTGAAGCACAAGAGAGCAAGAGAAGCTGTGAGATGTCTGGAGGCCTCAGCCTGGGCCCTGCTTTTCTCTCTCTCTCTCTGTGTGTGTGTGTGTGTGTGTGTGTGTGTGTGAGACAGAATCTTGCTCTGTACCCAGGCTGGAGTGCAGTGGCAGAATCTCGGCTCACTGTAACCTCCACCTCCTGGGTTCAAGCGATTCTTCACCTCAGCCTCCCGAGTAGCTGGGACCACAGGTGCGTGCCACCATGCCAGGCTAATTTCTGTCTTTTTAATAGAGACAGGGTTTCACCATGTTGGCCAGGATGGTCTCGATCTCTTGACCTCGTGTGATCTGCCCACCTTGGCCTCCCAAAGTGCTGGGATTACAGGTGTGAGCCACCGTGCCCGGCCGGGCTCTGCTTTATTAGTGGCCACTTGATCCATCTGTGTGCCTGTTTGGCACTGTCTTAATTACTACAGTTTCTTGATAAGCCCCCATGCCTAATAGGGCAAGTCACCTCTCTCTGCTTTTGTATATTTACAGTGTACAATTTGATAAGTTTTGACAGATGCATGTACCCAGGTCCTGGCTTTTCATTTTGGCCCCTTACTCTCCACTGTAAGTTTTAGAATTAGCTTATAAATTCCATGAGAAACTTTATTGGGGTTTTGATTGGAACTACATTAAATCTGTAGACCAGCTTGGAGATCACTGACATCTTTGTAATATTAAATCTAACTTTTCCACAAGCATGGTATTCTTCTGTGTTAATAAATTGTCCTAAATATGGTTCATTTGGAACATCTTTTCAAATGGTTATATAGTTTTCCCTGAAGAGAAAATATATATCTTTTGTTGGAATTATTCTTGGGTTCTTGATAGTCTGTGATACTACTGGAAATTGTATTTTTCTGAAATCACATTTTCTCCTTGTTTCACCTGCTATATTCATTATACTCCCAGCCACTTTACTAAACTGTACTGTTATTTCTGTTAATTTGCCTATACATTCCTTTGGATTTTCTACACAAATGGTCATATCATCAGCAAATAATGGCAGTTTACTTTCCTTTCTTTCAATCTTTAAGCTTCACATTGCTTCTTTTTATATAAGTGCTTCTGGAAAGCACCTCCAACACAGTGGCTATTCTTGTTTTGTACCTGATTTTAAAGGATGTAGGATGATGTAGGAAGATGTTTACCTGAATGATTTTTTTTTAATATCGATTTTCTTTATCAAATTAATTCTTTTTTCCCTAACTCACTAGGAGTTTAGATTTTGAATCTAAACTGGTGTTGAATCTTAACAAATATTGATTGAGATGACTTTTGTTTTTGTATTTTAATCTGCTAATACTGATAAATTATGGCTTTTCTAATATCAAATCATCCTTAGATATCTGAGATAAACTCAACATGGGTGTGGCGTATTATCTTTTCATAAATATTGTTGCATCCAATTTGCTTTCATTTTAGTTAGGATTTTTGCAACTGTATTCATGAATAAGATGAATGTGTAACTTTCCTTTTAATACTTTTGTCTGATTTTGATTTCAGGATTGTGCTGGTTTTGTAGAATGAGTTGAGACAAGCCCGTCTTTTTCTACTGTTTGAAAGTTTGTGTTAAACTGGGATTTTTTTTTTCTTGAAAATTTTATGGAACTCTCATGGTTATTTTTCCTAATTGCTTAATTTCTTTAATAATTATGTAACTAAGCTTTATTCTTGAGTTAAATTTTTCTAGGAATTTTTCCATTTTATCTCATTTTTCCAAATTATTGATATATAGTTATTGGCAATATTTTCTTTTATCTGCATATTCTACTTTTATAAGTCCATTTACTTTTTTAAGTAATTTCTTTTTATAAGTCCATTTCTTTTTATAAGTCCATTTACTTTTATAAGTCCATTTTATCTGCATATTTTAATTTTCATTCATGTAGTTTAAAAAAAAAATCTGTTTCTTCATCAACCTAGCCAGAAGTCTGTTTATTTTACTGAAGTTTTTCAAAAAACCAACTTCTGGCTTTGTTAATCTACTCTGTTACATCTTTGTTTTCTATTTTATTGATGTTTTTCTTAATCATATTTTTAATCTTTCCATCCAATTTCTTGGGTTCTTTTTCTAACTTAAAATGGATACTTGGTTCGTTTGCTTTCAACCACTCTGAATCTGTTGACTATAAAATGAAGATAATGATGCTGCTCTAACTCCTAAGGTTACTGTGAAGCTCCAGTGAGAAATTGTTTTGTGAACTCTAAAGCCCTTGTCAGTCTTGAGTTTAATGAGATTGCAAAGCCTGCCCAGCCCCATAGTCTTTCCTAGTTCTAGTCCCTTCCCTTGCCTGAGCTGCATTTAGAGTGACTGTTCTCATTTCTGAACTGCCTTATTGCTTATAGCATCATACATTCATTTGGGTTTTGTTATATGCTTTTTGTGATGATACCTTCATGTGAGTCTACACCTCTTCCCCTTTATTACTGGACGCTATGGTCTCTGAGGGTGTAGGATGAGTCTTAAACCTGTTTGCATCTCATTTATTATTATTCACTCTACACTTTTTTATGGCTTTGATCATTCAGGAAATACCCATCTAGCTCAGTTTTCTGAAGACACTAAAAATAACCTATAGTTTTTTTCCCAAAATATGTAAAGGAGTTGGAACTTATTTATAAATTCCTTTGTAACTCTGACATTATCTGTTTTTAGACTGATTATATTAGTACCAAATCAGTGGCTTAATTTTTTATGTATTATTTACACCGCATGCTTGTGTGAAAGGGGAGAATTGTGTGGTATTCTTCTGACCGTGGGAAGACACTTTGTTTTGTTGGTTTTGCAGGCTGCTCCGGGGAAAGTGACTGAGGCAGTGAAGGTAGCCATTGACGCAGGCTACCGGCACATTGACTGTGCTTACTTATATCACAACAAGCATGAGGTTGGAGCAGGGATCCGTTACAAGATCCAGGAAGGTGTCGTGAGACGGGAGGATCTGTTCATTGCCAGTAAGGTAGGGCTGCTCTGTGCAAAGCCGGCAGAGCTTGGGTAATGCTACATCTCTGGAGGGCTTTCTACTTTCCTTATGGGAGTTGATGACTTTGTTTCACACTCAAATCAGAATAAACAAGAATATTCACAGCTTCATGAGCATGCTGAATTATATTGTGTACAGGTTTGTTTCATATTATTTACTTGGTCATTCAGGTGGGAGTGCACCAATAAGCCCCAATTAACAATATATTCTTCAAATTGATTGAGTGAGGGGCCCTTTGGCTACAGTGGTGAGTAGGACAAAGTTGTAGCCTTCACGAACTCTGTCTACACAGCAATTCCTAAACTCAGAATTACTGGGGTGATTGTTAAATGCAGATTCCAAATTCTAGCCCTCATCTGTTGAATGAGAAACTCTGGGTGCAGTACAGATGGCATTACAGGTGGAGGCAGCAGCTTGAGCACAAGCATAAGGCATGAAGCAGCATGACAGGTGCAGGGGTTTGTAAGGAGCTTGGTGTATTAGCCCATTCTCATGCTGCTATAGGGACTTACCTGAGACTCGGTAGTTTATAAAGATAAAGAAGTTTAATGGACTAAGCTTCACGTGGGTGGGGAGGCCTCACAATCATGGCAGAAGGCGAAGGAGGAACAAAGGCACATCTTACATGGTGGCACACAAGAGAGCATGGGTAGGCGAACTGCCCTTTATAAAACCATCAGGTCTCATGAGACTTGTTCACTGTCAGCAGAATAGCACCAGAAAAACCTGCTCTTATGATTCAGTTACCTCCCACTGGGTCCCTCCCACAACATGTAGGGATTATGGAAGCTACAATTCAAGATGAGATTTGTCTGGGGACACAGCCAAACCAAATCACCTGGTCTTCCTAGACTTCAGGATGTCAGGCTGTAGGAGTGACAAGAAGTGAGGCTGAGTGGTGGATGGGGTAGACCATGGAAGTTCAGCTGTGCCATGTCAGGAGCTGTGCTTTTTCCTAGAGACGGAGGAGCCCTGTTCGGTTTTTAAGTAGGGCAGCTTGCATCATATGTGAGTGCAACTTGTGTTGTATATAGGATATTTGAGGCAGAGGCAGGAGACCAGGTAGGAGACATTCACAGCAGTGCAGGTGGAAGATGATGAAGGCCTGCACTGGCACAGTGGGCGAGGGAGGAAGAAGAGGAAATGGATGTGAAGGGTGATTGGGAGGCAGGCCCCGTGGAATATGCAGAGTGGACTACGAGAGCGGAGAATTAACGAATTCCTTTGCTTTTCACTTGGAAGCAGAATGTTAGACAATGAGATCAGGAGTCATGGGTTATGGTCTAGCTGCCATTCAGGAGCTGTGGGTATTAGGGATCGGATGGCTCAGGCTCACAGCTTCATTATTTGTAAAACGAGACTCTGGATTTGAAAATTTCCTGAGTAACTTCTCAGTTAAAATTTCATACCTCAAGGCTCAATGTTATTTCTATAGTTGAATTGCCTTCTGTTTTACTTCATGGAAGTTAATGTTCATCAGTTACCATTCCTATCTGTGCTAGAGCAGAGAGTGGTAAGAGAGAAGCCTTGGTGTGTGCTTGCCCAACTGGGGAGAATAGTTCAGATAGGGATGTGAGTAACTGGAGATTTCTAAAGCTTGCCCTGCAATTTGGAGCAAGTTGCTTCTTTGTGGATCGTAGTCAGCAGTGGAAATATGTTCATTATTTTGGACATTTGAAAAAGTCATAGAAATATAATCAAATAAATAAATCATACATATACACACCACATAGAGACAACTGTAATTAACAGTGGAATGCATTTATTTCTGGTGTTTATTTTTTTATTTTTGTTAATATACTGTGCTTGTTTGTTTTCATTTATTTTACTCCCCTTCCTTTTTCTTTCATTTAACTTATCATTTTTGTTTTTCTCTTGCTGTGATGGTGCTTTCAGGTTAGCTTATATCACAGTCAAAAAAGTATTATGAAGGAAATAGGAGGGGAAAAACACAAGTTTTTCTACTAAATGGGAGTGTGGGGGAAAATAGCTAAAAGAAGTAAGGCAGTGTGAGCTAACTCACCTGGGTTAACCTGCACTGTTACAGTGCCTTACGAACAGAGAACCCTTAATACGGAGTATGTATAAGTGAGAAAAACAAGGTAGAGATTTTTTTGATTTTTTTGTCATATATTTTCTTCTTGAAGGAATTTCATTTTCTTTCTTTCTTTCTTTTGGTCCCAATGGATCCAAATAACCATCAAATATCTTTTGGCATCCTGAGCTTCCCCTGAAGAGGAGTCAGGCTGAAGAAGCCCAGCTTTGGAGCCTCTCCCTGCAGGTGTCCTGGAACTCTTCTGAGGATAATGACCGTGTCCTGTCAGAACCTGCTGTGTTGTATTTGTGGTCATCTCATCTTGGCTAATTTCGGTCCAAGACTGTAGCTTCGTGGGGCTACAGAATGGGTGCCGTGCTGGCTCTGGGTGGGCATGTGTGACACTGGTCCCCTCTCTTTTGTAGCTGTGGTGCACCTGGCACACGAAGCCCTTGGTGAGAACAGCATGCTGCAGGAGTCTGAAGGCCTTGAAGCTCAAATATTTGGACCTCTACCTCATGCACTGGCCCATGGGTTTCAAGGTACTGTTCAGTAGGTGGTTCGTTCCCAGGTTTACAGGGCTTTACTCCCTGTGGTCATACCCCGTCTTGCAGTGGGGAGTCAGGGCCAGGGTTCCAGGGCTGCATCTGCTACATGCTAGCTGCAGCCTTTGGTCAGGCCTCTTGATATCTGGGGCCTTAGTTAAGGAGAGGCTTGGCTTGGAAGATCTCTGAGGCCTCCACAGTTCTGTCTTTCAAGCCAGTCACTTTTCCTCCAGGCCAACAGAGGAACAGGTTTTTTCTCTTCTGTCTTTAGGTGAAAGCAGGGATCAGATGAAGAAACACTGCTTCTCAGACAAAGTTTCCAGTGAAGTCCTAGGCCTTGTCTCTACTTGCACATTCTGTCCTCTTTGGGGAGTGAATGCTGTTTTGCAATATGGGCAATATGTGCTTATTCACCTGTAGCAGGGTCCAGTGGGTTATGGTGGTAGTTGACTTTTCCACTTGGTTTTATTCTCTTAATTGCTTCACAGTCTGGAGCATGCATCTGACCCATGACTTTGTCACTCAGCTACCCCGGTCTGGCCACGCAGCTTCCCTACTCTAGGCAACCTGCTTCTCACACAGGTTCTGGCCAGGATGTCCCTGCATATTTGCCCTGGGCCATGATGACAGCCTGCCTGGGCAAGGGCCTGATGACACAGGTAACACCTGTGAGATACAGAAGCCCTTGCAGGGATGTTCTCCCTACACTAGAGTGGGTGGCTGCTGCTCAGGAGTATTCTACATGGCTACCTGTGAGAGGGTCCCTTTATGTGTACCACATTGTTGATTACTGGTTTACAGTGAAATAACAAAAACCACTTCGTTCCTCGCACAGCTTTACTTAACTAAGGCTTTGTGTCTAGTTTCCATAAATGATACGGGCAGCTATCCATTAGTCAAACTGACCAAGAGTGGAAGATACCCAGAGGGCAAAACCAGCGGGGTAATTCAGAACGATATCTGTATCTTTGAAATTCATCGCATGCAGAAAGTCATAATTAAAACAATGGCTATAGCTATACTGTACTTATTGCCAGCCAGCATTGTTTTAATTATGTATCCAGCACTGTTTTAGGTGCTTTACACATAGTAACTCCTTTAATTCTCATGACCGTTTTACAGAGTTGACACTGCTAATATCCCTCTTGGACAGATGATGAAACTAAGACACAGAAAGTTTCAGGTTGAAGTTAGATTATTGGAGCCCAGAAGTATATGCTCAGGTCAGACATTTCTTACACTTTGCTACCCTCATCCTTTAGCAGATCCCTGTCTTTGAATTTCTGGGTGGGAGAAAAGGAGAAGGTCTCAGATCACACAACAAATTACAGAAAAGGGTAATGCCACATCATCAGCATGTCTTCTGGCCACTGGGAACTGCTAGGCCTGGTGTGATGCTGGACAGTTAGATCAGGGTCTGAGTATGAGGCCTAGGCAGCATTTTTGTGGACCCTTGGATAAATGTCAACATGGGATGTGGCTTTAAAGCAAGACTGTTAGTTAGTTACTTCAGCTCATTATAGAAAATGCCTCTTTCATGTGGATTAGGCTGGAACATGTGACATTCTTCCACTGTTGCTTAGGAATATGATTAGGTGTCATAAAATAAACATGCCTGTGCCATTCACCCTTAACACCCTATATAGGGATGTGTGAGGGAGATAGCTGGATTGCACATCCATGCCCATATCTTCTCTGAAAGGTGACTAGAGGTTCTCGCCCTTTCAAGTTGTCTCTCTGCCCTCCACCTCCTGTGCACCTTTGTATTCTCACTTCCTAACCTCTCATGATGATGGGGATTCTAAGAAAAGAAGACAAGATCCTACCAGTGGAGTTAGGAGAGGGCTGCTTGGGCTCTAAAGACATGAAGAAAATGCACTCCCCACCCATTCTTTACCTGAAATTAGTAAACTGTTTTCTGGAGGCAATGGAAGAGGACAGCCTTGCATCAGTGGGGACGCAGGGTCTTCCTTTCCCATCTTGTGAGACATGGACAGTGAATATCAGGCTGGCAGAAGTTTTGCCAGCCACCCAGTTCATGAGCCCTTGGTCTTTTCCTAGAAAGTTGAAGACGGCCTGGTCACATGGCCAGGCTGGGATTGCTTAGTGATAGGGCCGTGGCTTGCATGCAGGTCTCCTGACACATGGGTTTGTTTTTTTATACATCTCAGCTCTCCTCCTTTGCAGCCTCCTCATCCAGCCTGGATCATGATTCCCAGTAAGCTCCTTTCCTTCTGCTTCTCACATCCTGGAGTATATGACTTGCCTCTGGACTGCACCAACATGGTCATCCCCAGTGACACAGACTTCCTGGACACGTGGGAGGTAAGCTGAGCCACACCACCAGGCAGCCTCATCTTGTGTGGGTCTCCATCCAGGATGCAGAGAGCTGCTTGCATTCAAAGACATCGAGGTTGTCTACCTGAGGTGAGGTTTGCAGTACAAATGAGGAATCAATACCTGAAGAACTCAGAGACCTCAGTGACTTTCTCATTACCTTTGGTTTGGTGTGGTGCAACTCTTGCCACTTTATTTGAGGGATAGCTCATTACAGACCTCACTTTCTTTTTTCTCAAATATTTTTTTAATTAAAAAACCACATTTATTTCAGAAAACACAGGAGAGTTCTTCCATATTAAACTAACATTAAAAAATTTATTTTCCCATCACCCAGTAGTACCACTGTTAATGTTTTACAGTTCCTTTTTATTCTCTCTTAAGCATTTCAGAGTGATAAAGTTGGCAGCATAGAAGCTCAGGCTGGGGAGGTAAGACCAGTGTGGGGAGGGTTACCAAGTGTCAGCCCCTTTCCAGGGTTCAGACCAAAACCAGCCCTTCACTGCAAGGGCTTGTAATAAAGTCTTGAGCCGGGAATTAAGGATGTGGTGGATTTGAGAGGCTCCTGGAAGTAGACGCACAGGCTGATGTGAGGCTTAGGCTTCAGCTCCAGCATGGCTGACCGAGCATGTGTGGTCATATGGTTTTGGTAACCAGCATGTGGGATGGGACATCACATTTGAGGCCCAGGAAGAAAGTGAGTTCAAGCTTAAGCTTGCCGAGGTTAGGACACAGCCTGCTGGGTGAAGCTCTCCAGGGAGGAGGCCAGAGGGAGCCCTTGAACATGGAGGAGTCCCAGGCTAGGACCCCCATCAGCAGAAGGTAAAGACTAACTAAGGGATCTGAGATGTCAGGACCAGGGCCTCAACCCTTTCTGTTACACTGTTTTATCTCCTAAAAGATTTGAGTTAAACTCTAAGGTTCATGTAGCACCAGTGAGGGGCCAGTGATTGTTGCAGTTGAGGCAGTAACTCACTGCTGCATGTTGGCTCATTGGTCACTCAGGACTTGCTGCTTACCACGGACTCTGGCACAAAGCCATGCTCTTCCTGAAGCTCAGGGGCAGCCTGGCTTGCTGGTCATTGACCACTTCGGAGCTTTAGGTTACTCTGCCCTCGAGTTCCTTAAAATGGTAAGTACAGAAGGTGGGTTAGGAGAATGATGATGCATCCGTGTGCTTAAGGTCAGAGTCTCAGTGGAAAGAAAGGTGAACAAATAAAATCTGGAGCAGACGTGCTTGCCAGACATCAGGAGGAATAAGAACCGGAAGAGCTCACATGTATTGAGTGGTGGTCGCCAGTCTTAGCTAACGTTTTCTGTGATTCCATGTAACCCCTAAACAGCCCTGTGGCACAGGCAGGTCACCCTATCCTGAAGCTGAGGAAACTGGGGCCAGATGAGGCCATGCAACTTTCTCAGCATCCCCTAGCGAGGACAGATGGGACTGGGATCATGCCTTGAGTGCAGAAATGCTTCTGAAGCTTGAGGTAAAATATTGTAAAAACACTGGGTGGAACCAGTTGTAGAATACTGTACTGAACTGCTGAGGGACATAGATTGTCAGTTCGTTAGACAGAACCTTCACACCCAGCAGAGTTGTTGTTCTCTTACAGGCCATGGAGGACCTGGTGAGCACTGGACTGGTGAAGAACATTGGGGTGTCAAACTTCAACCATGAGCAGCTTGAGAGGCTTCTGAATAAGCCTGGGTTGAGGTTCAAACCAGTAACTAACCAGGTAAACCAGTGGAAGCATTAGAGAGTTTAACCTATGTGGCTGGCTTCCCAGCTGCTACCTCCACAGGGCTCTTCTGGAAATGGGAGGATGAGGTGAAGCACAAAACAGGCATCTTCTTTGACAGCAGTAGAATGGTGACTAAAGGCAGCAGCTAGCCAAGTGGCTTTCTTGAAGGTGCATCTGGGTAGGTGGTACTATTAGCAGGCAGGGTGTGAGCTGGCACTTGGCCCTCCATGTGTGGTGTGGGCAGGTCACCAGGTGTGCTCAGAAGTGGTCAGGGTCCTGGCAGGTACCTCGTCCTCATTAGGGAACATGGGTCTCCCCTCCACCTCTTCCTAGCCTGCAAACTGCAGTAAGAAAGCGTGGATGACCAGATGCCCTCATGCCAGGCTTACAGGCTACTGAAGCTGATGCAGGTTTTTAATGTAGAGAAAAGACTTGTAGGGAAAGAACTATTGTATTTTCTAGACTGGCTTTTATCATTTATATGTGGAAGTATAAATGATACAAACTGTATAAAGATCATTTATACAGTACTTAAGCTTTTTATTGAAGAGTAGAAGGGCACATGTAAAAATGGAACTGAATAAATTCTCATAAACTGAGCATAGCTCTAGGACCAGCGTCGAGCTTGGTGTAAACAGCACACCTAGCACCCCTGCAACTCCTGTCCTGCAGAGTACAGCATCGTTCTCATTCCCAGCAGCCAGGATTCACTTCTGAAATTTACACAGATAAAATAATAATATGTCATAAACCCCTCTGTGCTCGCCTCTTTCACACAGCACTGTTTACGTGCATGTGATTGTAGATGGTGCTCTCTTATTTATTGTGGTATTCTGTTGTGTGAGTTGACTATTTTTTTCAATAAATATGCTTTTTAAAACAGTTCTGTATAGCATAGATGCAGAAAAGTGTGAATCATAAAAGGCATACCATAGCTTGATGAATTTTTGCAAGTGAACAAACTCAAGTATTCAGTACACAAAACAAGAAAAAACCTTCAGCCATTCAGTAGCTCCTCTGGGTCCTGTTGTAGTCACTGCCCTGAAGAGCAACCTGGCTTCTGACCTAGCTAATATAGTTTAGCTTTGCCTTGTATACAACCTTATATACATTAAGTTTTTTTTATATGTGTATATGCACAGTAGCTTCTGTTTTGTGTCACTATTTTTAGTTGTTCAGCAATTTAAATACCTGGGAATGGTTATGGCATAGTCTGAGTAGACAAGGTGGGTTGGAGGAGTAGAGGGTCTGCTTTTTGATAGGATGACGGATACCCAGGAACACAGGATTCAGAAGGTGCCAGAAGCTGGCCTCTCTTTTGGAGGCTTTCCAGAGAGGCTGGTCTTGATGAGCTTTGCATGTTCCCGAGAGTGAAAGCACTATTCATGGTTCTCTGTAATTTACACTAAATAAGTATTTTAAATCTCCTTATAACCTGGAATTATATATGAGAGTTTGGGGAATGTGCAAGAGACAGTGATCCTGCTCTCTAGCTCTTAAAATATTCATTCAAGTCACCTGTAGCATGTGTTTCTCACATGCAGTTTTTCCATTTAATTCATTCATGCAGTGGATATATTTTTATTACTTTCTATGTGTATAGATTCTTAGTGTTGGCAAGACATCCATAAAGAAAACAAATTCAAACAAAATCTGTCTTCATGAGGCTTAGATCCTGGTGAAAACAGAAAGACAATAAGCAAATATCTAAAATCTATGAGCTGTCAGTTAGTGATAGGTGCTGTGGAGGAAAATAAAGGCCGTGGGGAGATGGGAGTTATGGAGTGTTACAGTCTTTACCTGAGTGCTCAGGGAAGGCCCTGCAGAGCAAGTGGTATTGGAGCATTCAGACGATTTAGGTGTCCCCGAGGCCATAGACTCAGAAACCATGATAGCAGCTGGCCTCTTGGAGACTGCTCTGTCCAGCTTCTCACAGCAGAAACACGCAGGCCTGGAGGTGGGCCCCGTGGCACTCAGTGACAGCCAAGACTTCAGCGGAGGTCTTCTGCTGTAGAGCTTTCTAGGACACTAGGGGTCTGAATTTTATGTAAGCTGTGATTCTCTTGTAGATTGAGTGCCACCCATATCTTAAATCAGAAGAATCTGATCAGTTTTTGTCAGTCCAGAGGTGTGTCCGTGACTACTTATTGTCCTCTTGGTGGCTCGAGGTAAGGATACATCAGTGACGTGTCAGTCAGAGGCCGAGTGGGAAGTAGATGCCACCTTCTCATTTCCTTGGGATGATTTGGAGGGGGCTCAATGGAGGTTTTGACAGGGTGTGGAGGGACGGGACCATAGGGGGCTGTCCACACCTCTCAAGCCTCGGATTGAAAGCAGGGCTTATTACTGGAAGGCGGGGAGTGGCTGTAGGTGAGCTGCCCTGGGAGGGGCAGGACCTCTTCAGGGACATAAACCAGCCTGGAGCAACCCCTTTGCTGAGTTCCCCATCAGGGCATCAGTCATCTGACATCTTGACAAGGATGCTCCTCAGGCCTCTCAGTGGTTGAATGAGGCAAAGCCTGCTGTCATCTTTACCCAGACCCTGCAACTGTCCTGTGCTATCTAGATCAGCTAAGGGGCCTCCAGCCATTCAGCCACCTAAGCCAGAAGCTTGGAAATTATTCCTTCCCTCATCCCTAATCCAATCCAGCACCTAAGTCTATTGATTATTCTGCCAGGAGAAGTTGGACTTTGTCTCATGATTTCATTTCTGTCATCTCTGTCACTGCCTTAATTAAGTACAATTCCAGAGGTCATTAGAGGATCCCCTCAGCTCCCTCCCTGGCCCACTCCATTCTAATCCATTGCTCCCAGTGTGGCTGAAAGGAGCTGTCTCCTTATGATCATGTCACTTTCCTGGGAAAAATTCTTCGGGTCTTGGCATGGCCTGTGAGACGCAGCCAACCTGACCTCTGCCTGCTTCTGGCCTCATTCCTACCCATCCCTGTAAACATCCAGGGCTTCAGCCACATGAAGCTGCTGTGGTTCCTTGGATAAAACATGTTTTCTCACCTCTGTGCCTTTGCAGATACTGCTCTCTTTACCCACATTTTTTTTTTAATCTGGCAAACTTCAGTTTCTAATTTAAGGTTCAGTCCAGCATCACCTCCTCCAGGAAGCCCTCCTGACCCCTTATTTATGTTTCTTACCTCTTGTCACACTGTCTTGTGATTTTCTTCACAGTCTCTTCCACTAGTCAGAACAACCTGAGTGGAGATATCTTATTTATTCTTCTCTTCCCAGCTCCCAGCTCAGCACCTGGGACATATTGGGAAAGCCAAAAAGGCTGAAATTACTTGAGTTTTACCACCTGTGTGTTTTCCTTCTGAAGTGGTGCTGTGTGTTTGAACTTGGTACCAGCTGGAGAGTCCCTAGAAGGCTGGGTCCATTCCACAGCTGAGTTTTGGGGTAGAGGATCCTCTGATGGAATGAGTCAGGGAGCTCTCAAAGACTGACTGGGGCAGGAAACTGTGCACTCTGTTTGCTTCCTTCCAGAGACCTTGGGGACTGGTACTAGCACAATGCCTGACACAGGGTAATGGCTGAATACATGCTTGTTAAAGCAGTGAATCCTCAGAGTTCCCAGGGACCACCCATGCCTGAACAAAGGATACAGAGACTCTGTGATCATCTTCAAAATCACTAGTAGTAAAGGTTCCACATGTTGACAATATTCACTTTTTAGTGGTATTTTGGGTGAATTTTTCTGAAATTATCATCAACAAATATTGATTCCTGGTTCTGTGCTAGGGCGTACAGTAGAAGCTGAGAAGCCAGAGACCCGTGAGAGTCGGCAGGGAGTTAAAACTTGGAAGCCCACTGACTCATGCACTGACGGGGCCACCAGGTTCTTGAGGAAAAGCACAAAATACACATGAAAAGTGATGTCATGTAGCTGTGTTCACCAACGTGTTAGCAGTGGTTATCTCCAGACTGGAAATTTGGAGTAATGTGCTTTTTGTGTTTTAAAATTTCATATAGTCAGCTTGTGTCATGATCAGAAAATAAATCCTTCATTTTGGAGAAAGATTTCTCCTTTCTAAAGAAAGAGGCATCCATGTTGGATCTCCTGGCTCACCGCCCTGTGCTGTGTCTCTCCAGTGAGGGAGTTTACCTGATGGACGACCCTGTGATCCAGAGGATTGCCAAGAAGCACAACAAGTCTCCCGCTCAGGTACTCAGCGAGGGCTGTTCTGAGTCTGGGGTGCTCTGACCACTCCACATCCTTGGGAGTCTTTGGCAGGTCCCAGGAAGGAACTGGCTCGCCCAGATGAGTCCATGACTCATCAGAACCTCCCAGCGTTGAGCAGAAGTTGATCTGCAATCGCATTCCCAGTCACTTACGCCATGTACCCTTGCCTCGGAGCCTGTCTAGACTCAGAGGAGGAGTTTCCAGGCCTTCTCCCTCTGCCCCACTGACTGCATGCATGGTTAGTATGAGATGGAACAGAAAAGCTATTTATTTTAGTCTTCTTTGTTCTAATGTCCAGTGGGGGATTGGGTGCTTGTTAAGGAATTCTCATTAAGGCAGATTCTTTGGCCTTCTCCTTGGGCTGATAGCTGTCATTACCAACATACTGACAGAACTGGTTAATAAATGACAGTAACTTCCTGCTGTCATTGACTCTTGGACTCTTACTGCACAGTAAAACTCAAAATGTTAGAAAATAACTTAGACTACATGGGATTTCCCTTTGAATGATAGCAGACTTTTTGTTTCCTTGCAGATTTTGATCCGATTTCAAATCCAGAGGAATGTAATAGTGATCCCCAAATCTGTCACCCCAAGTTGGATTAAAGAGAATATCCAGGTAGATGTCTTCCTTCTTTTATGTTACAGGGTTTCAGATCATGTGTTAGATGGGAAGGGATGACTGCTGTAGCATATGGCCTCAGGATCAGAGTGCCTTGATACAGCAGGGACCTCTCCCTCTGCACTGCGGGTGTTGGTGGTTGACCTTTCACTCAGCCATCCAAGGACCCAGGGTCTTCCATCTTAGGGCCCCCTCTCCCCTAGGGTCTTGGTGTCTTCTCCATCCAGCCAAAGACTGGGAAGGCAGGAAGAGCATCTCATGGAGAAGATTTTTATGGACCAGGCTTGGGCGTATGCATCTGTCACATGGCTGTGCCAGCGCACAGTGGAGGCTGGATGTCTCCTAAGTGTGTGCTCAGGAGAGAGGGGAGGCAGTCAGTGGACAGGTCCCCACCTCTGTTGCATGGAGGCATGCCTGCGTAGCCTGAGGGCACTGCTTTGAGTGGTGTGGAAAGGTTCTGGTCCGGACTCCTGTTTAGTGACTTCCAAGGCAGGAGTGAAGACTGGAACAGGTGGAGTGTGTGCAGAACACAGAGAGGCAGTGGTCCTTTCCAGGGCAACCCTTTCACATTAGCCAAGACCCACAGAAGCATGTGAAATCTATTTTTGGAGCTATGTGTGGCTTCAACCCTGATGACATAGTCTGTAACCCAGTCAAAGTCATGGACTTGGGATTCCCACAGGCCCACTCACCATTTAACTGCTGTGTGACCTCTCTTAGCCTTGTTTCTTCATTAGAGAACTTCTCTGATAAGACCACTGTGAGAGTGAAATGTAATGACACAGTTAAGGGGTGGCATAGGGCCTGGCGGGAGGAAGTACCTGATGCTCTTAGTTGCCAGTCACCCCCAGTCCCAGATGTCACCTGTGGTGATCTCACAGGCAGTGACAAGCATCAGGGGCAGCCCATCCCCATTGGTTATGTCAGCACGGGTGTGTGTGTGAGCCTGCGGCCAGCCGCATAGCTGCATTTTGATAGACAACATGTTCTGGTGTCCAGGAGTCAGCTCCCTCTTGGTGTCTGAGCTACTCATGAGTTCCACAAGGCACTGCTGCATCAGGGCTCGATTTGGTTGTGCTAAGTGAGCATTTCCATCAAATTTATTGACTGACCCATCTATAGCAGTGCCCGTGCCCTCGGGCTCGCTGTGCATGCCAGGCTGGCTGCAGGTGGGCATAGCCCTGCCATTGGCAGGAGAGGCAGGCCATCCATGATGGGAGGACCCGAGGATGAGCAGGCTCCTCATGGTGTCCGTAGCGCTCTCCCTTCTGGGCCCTCATCCAGCTCACCTGCTGCCCACATGCACTTCTCTCCTTCCTCAGGCATCCCACTCTCTGAATGGCCCAGAGCAGCTCTGGGTTACCAGCCAACCTAAAGCCTGAAGAGTATGGATTTGGCTAAGCTGTTAACTCAGTTCTCTGTGATGGCTGCTGACAGGCCCTTAGAATGAGGCTACAGGTCTCGTGCAGTGGTTAGAATTGAGCCTTGCTGACTGACTGGCATCTGCCCCACATGGGGGCCTGGCCTAAGGTGCCCTCTGTGCCCTGCAGAGCAGCCAGGATTGCTCCTGGGACATAGGCTCGGGGGATGGCCCCAGTTCCACCCTTGTGGCTCTCAATGCCTGGGATCCCCATGCCTAGGGGCAGTGAATGTGACATGGGGACCTCAGGCCCAGCTGAGATGCCCCCTTCCTCTGTTAGGTCTGCTGCACACTGAGGGCAAATGCCATCCCCAGGCAGTGAGACAGGACCAGGCTGATGTGAGACCTGAGGGCCAAAGCAGAAGTGATCTGATGGCTGAGGACAGAAAGCAGCAGTGGGTTAGGAGGGGCCGTGGAAGTGCCCATGCTGTCAGGAGGAGGTGGGAGCCGGGTCCACAAGACTTGCCAGGAGAAGAAAGGCACAGAGGGGCACAGGCACAGGGCTTTCAGTGCAGGGTGCTGGCCCAGCCCGCCTCCTATCGCCCCAGTGCCATGAAGAACTGCTGCAAGTCACCTGCCCTTTGTAGGGTCTCTTCTAGAATTACTCACTGTTACCCTTAAATGCAAGCATCCCCCTACCCTGGCCCCAGCACTCCCCACTCCCTCCAGATGACACTCTGAGGCTACTTTCTCCTGGCTTCAGGAGGGGAGGGCTTTTGTGGGAGAGAGGCTGAGGTGCTCCAGCTCCTCACATTGGGAATCACTCAATGCACCCCTCCTCCCCATGGGACACAGCCACTGCCAGGCTGGGGTGGACGCTGATGCTGTGGCCATGGGTCCTGTTCTTCAGTATGTGGGAACAATAAAAAGGGAGGCAGGGGCAGGCCAGAATACTGTTCTCAAGGAAGAAAAACAGATCATTCTGTGATATGGGTACTGTTAGAGTTCATAGTCCCAGGGCCAAGTGGCTCCCTAGTTGGCAGGTATATGGAACAAATGGTTTTGTTGGATTTTTTGAGGGTAGCAGGGTCAGTGGAAAAAATTGTGTGCTTTACCTTTTAACTATTCTCATATGTTCTTTATTCCACTAAGATGAGTGCAGTATATATTCCATCTTTCCAAGGCTTCCTAAATGTAGCCAGGGCCAAGCCAACACCAGTCACGTGATCCAAATCAAAAGGCATTTGGGAAATCCAGGTTGTGATTCAGGGAAATTCCAAGTGTCTGATGAAGTGTTTCTTTTACATCTTTGTGTCCCCTGCTGGTCTAGCACAGTGCTATGTAGGTAACATGTGCCCCATTAAATGTGAATTGAATTAAGTTTTCTATTAACGTTGTATTTTGGTTCCAGGTGTTTGATTTTGAATTAACACAGCACAATATGGATAGCATCCTCAGCCTAGACAGGAATCTCCGACTGGCCACATTCCCCATGTAAATATGGCTCCTTCTTTTTAACTTGAGGGAAAACTATACAGATTGGATAGCTGGTGCCTGAATAGGTCTTTATCATATACATTTTAGATTAATTAAACCTTCTCATTGTAATTCTTTTCCTTCTGAAGATAGGACACTGAGTGAAGCTAATTTCATGGGGAGGTTAAAAGTATATATCATTTAAAATGTTTCTCTTAAAAATAATCACTCTTTGTTTCAATTTGTGATTTCTTCTTCTGTTTTTCAGAACTAAAAATCACAAAGACTATCCTTTCCACATAGAATACTGAGGACAACTTCCCCTTCCTTGTTTCTGCTCAGCCCAGATGCACCGACACTGTTAGCAATGTTGACCCTCCTCTGTTAATGGCAGCTGTGCCTGGAACAGGAGCCACACAGTCAAAGGAGGGTGCAAAAGCCTCCTTCGCTGAGTAATCTGGAGAATTGAGTGTGTTTTAAGTGAAGTCAATGGATGTTCTCCTAGACAGCCTGTGTGGCCTCTACTCTGAAAAAAGACACTGATATACTCATGAATGAAATTTGCCTTCACATTTTAAGAAAACCTTATCTTATGAAATTATTTAAGCCATCTTAAATAATTAAATGAAAACAGTGTGATCCATCTCTGGCCCATTGCCCAGCTCCACCAATTGTGCCCCAGGCCAGCCTGCGTCACCTTCACTTCTTTCTCTGCCCTGCCAATGACACCCAGGTTATTCTAAAGCAGAGTCCTTCCCTTCCCCCAGTGGGAAGGAAAATGGGATAAGTCTGGAGCACTGTTTCAGTTCAATAGAGGCTTTTTTCTTCTTAAAAATATGAATTTTGGTTTGTTTGTTTGAGACAGAGTCTCACTATGTCACCCAGGCTGGAATGTAGTGGAGTGATCTCAGCTCACTGCAACCTCCACCTCCTAGGCTTAAGTGATACTCCTGCCTTAGCCTCCCAAGTAGCTGGTTAATTTCTAAATACTAGTTTTTAATATGGTCTTCTGATAAGTCAGATTATACCTCTGGAACCCCCATAGCAGTGATGAAAATACAGCTCATTTCCTCACATCCGCTCATCAGCCTGTTTAGTTTCATGTATCAGGAAGAGGCCCTGCAGAGTGTGGTGTTCACACCCAGGCGTTGGTGGAGGATGTGGTTTAATGGATCTTGTGTGGTCTTGAGGCCACGGTCCCTGTTTCTTGCTATCTGCTCAGCGAATCTGGCCTAGCTCCTGTGTCTTGAAATTTACACCAAATCTCCAGGGATATAACTTCTCAACTCACAGGCCCTTGGCTCCTATTC
This sequence comes from Plecturocebus donacophilus, assembly GCA_004027715.1. Classification (NCBI taxonomy): domain Eukaryota; kingdom Metazoa; phylum Chordata; class Mammalia; order Primates; family Pitheciidae; genus Plecturocebus; species Plecturocebus donacophilus. The sequence goes on from PVKP010006444.1 coordinate 65,592, forward strand.
AAAATGAGTAAGCCAGAAGAAAAATGATGTCTGCTCCATGGTCTCCTCCCTCTTCCTATGTCCCCCACGTCAGTCAGCCTCCATATGAGCCTCTCATTTCCTGTTCCCTCTCCATCAGGTTCAGGGAAGGCATGGAGGCATTGCCCAGTGGCTGAAGGGGCCTGTTTGGGGACAGTTCCCCTCCACATCACTTCCCATTTTCACTTTATCACAGGCATGCCAGTGGAGTCAGGGGTGTGGGTTCTGCAGATAAAAGTTGTGCCTTCATAGCTCTGTGATCCTGAGCAGACTGCCTCACCTCCCAGCCCTCAGTGTCCTTGTCCACTCAATGGAGGAATTGCAATGCCTCCTGATTGTGGAGACAGTGTCTGGCCCAGGATGTGTCCCAGCAAGAATGCATTGTTAGTACAACCAGTATCATTGCCATCCACCTCCCTGCCTAGCCTTCCAGATGTGCAGGGACATGTAGGAACCTTCTGGCTTGGCCCCAAGAGAGGACTGTGCTGTAGGCGAATGAAAAGACATGTGACTGGTACAATAGCTTCATGGGAGGCTCACCCTAGTAGGGGTAAGATTGAGGGTGAGGTGTCGTGGTTTGACCAAATTGCCAAGGAGGGGTTTGATCAGAAGACTGTTCACAAAGGACCCAGGAAATCGGAGGGTTTCCTGACACCATCATATGATCAGGCCCAGCTCTACCACCATACACTTTTAATTTTTCCATGTCCATGACTCCTTATCATTCATTAGCTGTGTGACTTCGTGTAAATTACTTAACCTCTTAAACCTTTAAACTCTTTGTCACTCTCTACCTAGAGGTGTTAGGATTAAGTGGCACAGTGCACATGCAGCAGGTGACAGTCATCTGCATGTAGGACTCTTGTGAACACGCACGTGTGTAGGTGTGTGACTTATATTTTATCTCTCACAGAGTCAAAAATTTAACTGCTATTTTGTGAATTTTCCTTGTCACTTATACCTAAATTGACCTTAAATGTAGGGAGTAGCATGGCGGTTATCAGAGTCTGGGGAGGACAGGGATGGTTAGGTGATGAGAGATTGGTCAGCAAGGATAAAGTTGCAATTGAGAGGAATGAGTCCCAGCGCCTAATTGCACAGTAACATGACTTGGTTAACAATAATGCATTGTATATCTCACCGTAGCTGGCCAATGAGGATCCACTACAGTATTTGCATGGATTTACTTCCCTGGCATGAAAACTGTGAGTGAAGCCTGCCACCAGATGGCTCTGGGAAGGACTTTTCGTTCCAGTGCATTTGCAACTCTGACAGGAGATGGCAGCCTTTTACTGTCTTTGATTTTAAGACATCTTGAATTTTGTATAATCACAGTGAGGAAGGAAACCATGAATAGCAAAAATAAGCAAACACTGGACAATTGCAAAGCTTACAAAGTTTCACAGAGGTTATGCAGTCTCGTTTTTTAGCAGTATTCCTTTTCAGATGGTAATTGATAGCTCTGTGCCTCTTGCCTCTTCATTCTGAGTGGACAAGCTGACAAGCCCTCCCCTTCCTCCATCCCTGCTTTTTTCTAGGGAATTTCTGTGTAAGTTCTTCTGGGGCCTGCAGACCAAGGTCCATATGGGAAGTGGAAATGTGTGCCCTTAAGGGACTCTGCATCAAATGATTGTGAGCATCTCTCCTGACTTTAAGACTAGGAGATACTCAGACACTTGTTTCAGTAGCTGCTTCTCCTCAGTGGCACATTCTCATTTTATTTGAATGGAAAATCCAAGAATAAGTGACAATCAAAGGCTTAAAAAGCAGGAAGCAGATTCAGGAGGTGTGGATGGGCATTAAGGAGCAACAGACCTTGAGGAGGATGGCAGGGGCTCGCTGACTGGTGGCAGTTTATGTTTAATTGTTTTGAGAAACTGTTCCCCGAAGTACACAGGCTTATAGTCCCCATCAGGAATGTGTGAGTTTCCAGTTTCTCCACACCCTCGTCAGGATATGGTTTTCGTCTGCCCCTATAGTTGTAACAGCTTTTGTAGTGGGTGTTAAATGGTGTCTCATTGTGGATTTAGTTACAATTCCTTACCGCCTAATGATGCAAGCATCTTTTCATGGGCTTATTGGCCATTTGTATGTCCTTGGTGAAATGGCCCATGGCATTCCTGTGAGTTCACTGTGGGTCCTCAGGGTGACTAGGTGCACAGTTTTGGAACTGTGCATTTAGATACTATTTATTAGTTCCCAACTTTAATCAGTTATACAATTCACATTTTAGCATATTTTTCTTTCTCTGTCTTTTCTCTCTCTTCTGTTTTTCCTTTATATAAACATGTAATATGCACCTTAAACTTTATGTGTCTAAAACAATGCTTCAAGCACCACCCCAGCTCTCCAATAAGCTTTCTTTGTTGTTATCCTTAGTTATAGGTATGAGGAAGACTTGGTTTTGCCCTTAAACACTCAAGTTGAAATGGGACAGGCAGGCACATGGAGTGACATGTGATGTGACAGGCCCTGGGTGGGTTAGGACACATTTTCATTTTACATCATGAAATTGATCAAGACTCTGTGTCCTCATTGTGTTTCCTTTTACTTGTTATGCAGCATATCTTCACAGGACTGAATTCTTTTACATATCCATACACTGGGGTAAATCAACTATCCAGACGTAGGTTAGCAACATTAGATGATGTGACATCCACCGTGCTGTGGTCATTGTCACTCCCCGTGGGATTCCCTACTCCAGCTCTGGCCAGAGAGTACTGATGGGTGTGACTCCACCTCCGGTTTCCATGGCCTGCCAGTCGTCACTAGGAGGCTGGTGCTAGACTATAAGCTTCTCTTCATCAACTGGTTTCTGGTACTTTTAACACATGGAGAACAAGAAAAATTACAATTTTTAGTGTGCATTTCTGTCACATATGGCCTCTGCCACTTAGGAATTCTATCCATGTTCCAACACCAATCCCTAACATTCGCTAGTACTAACTGGATGCTTTCTGTGTGTCAGGTACTATTCTATAAGTATATTACACATTTTAACTCAATCTTCACAGAAAGATAGGATTTACCATTATTTCCATTTTATAGAAGAGGTAACCAAGGAATAGAGAAGTTAAGGAAATTGCCCACAAATACCCAGCTATTAAGTGATGTAAGTAGAATTTGACTCAGGAAATCTGGTTTCAGAGGCTGGGCTCTTAATTACATCCCATGTGGGAATCAGCTATGTACTCTTTATCTTGGAATTAATCTTTTTAAACTATGTAAATAAGAAAGAGGGTGAGTCTTCTGATGTTAATTTCTGAGAAGAGAGGACACATTCCACCCCCTGGGACTGGCATGTGGCCCAGTGGCCATGCCAGAACCTTTGAACACCCAGCTCCATTCCATGTGACACCAGTGGAAAACCAAACACTTCTTGGCAGTGCTGATGAGTTTTTGGATAACAAAAACAGAAGAGCTCATTAAGCCTGCAAAACTCTATTCCATAGGTGACCAACATTACTTCACCTGGGAAATCGTTGAAAAACAATTACTCTGAGACATGGACTGGTGACTCATATGAACTCAAGCCATTATATGCTTAATTTACTTCCAGCCCTGATTTTTAAACAGGGGAGGTATATATAAATCCAGAAGGAGATACGGAAACTGCAATTTCTTGCCTAGAAAAATCAGCATCTCTAGGGGGAAGTGGAAAAGTCTCAAAGAACTGAAGAGCATGAAAAAGATCACAGCCCTCATTAGTGAAGAAGATTTTATAGGCAGAAAGGGCCCTGAACAAATTCTGGGCAACAACTGAAACTGTGGTGCAATGAATTCTTGTAAAATAATAAGACAGAAATAGCTCCACCAATGGAAGGAGAATACAGTTAGCTAGAGACTACCCCAAACAAGAGAATCTCTGAAATTAAGTTAAAGTTGGATTGAGTTGTGATAGCTGCAGGGACAGATTCTCACCACTGTGCCGTCCCACCTGGTATCTAATGGATTTACACTGAAGCAAGTTAGGAAAATTTGCAAGCAGAAAATACAATGGGCAAGGTCTGCTGGAATTGCTGCTGCTTTTTTATTTTCATTTTATTTTGTTGTTCTTGCAGATGTAAAGGTTACAAGTACAGCTTTCTGACATATATTACGTAGTGGTGAAGTCTGGTCATTTTTTTTTTTTTTTGAGATGGAATTTTGCTCTTTCACCTAGACTGGAGTGAAGTGGCATGATCTTGGCTCACTGCAACCTCCATCTCCCAGGTTCAAGCAATTCTCCTGCCACAGCCTCCAGAGTACCTGGGATTTATAGATGCCCACCACCACTCCTGGCTAATTTTTGTATTTTTAGTAAAGACAGCATTTTACCATGTTGGCCAGGCTGGTCTCAAACTCCTGACCTCAAGTGATCCACCCACCTTGGCCTCCCAAAGTGCTGGGATTGCAAGCATGAGCCACCGCACCCAGCTGAAGTCTGGTCTTTAGTGTACCCATCACCCAAATAGTGAACTTTGTGCCAAATAGGTAATTTTTCAATCGACACCCGGCTCCCACTCTCCTAGCTTTTAGAGTCTCCAGTGTCTGTTATTCCACACTGTATGTCCATGTGCACCCACTGTTTAGCCTCCATTTATAAGTGAGAACTGAGAACATGTGGTACTTGACTTTCTGTTTCTAAGTTATTTCACTTAGGATAATGGCACCAGATCCATCCATGTTGCTGCAAAAGGCATGATTTCATTCTTTTTATGTATGAGTTATATTCCATGATACATACACATCACATTTTCTTTATCCAGTTATCTATTAATGGACATTTTGTCTGATTTCGTATCTTTGCTATTGTGAAGAGTGCTGTGATAAACATACAAGTGCAGGTGCCTTTTTAATTTAATGATTTCTTTTTCTTTGGGTAGATACCCAGTAATGGGATTGCTGGATCAAATGGTGGTTCTATTTTTAGTTCTTTGAGAAACCTCCACACTGTTTTTCATAAAGGTTGTACTAATTTACTTTCTCACCAGCAGTGCATAAGCATTTCCTCTTCTCTGCATGCTTGCCAACATCTGTTGTCTCAGGACTTTTTCATGACCATTCTGACTGGTGTAAGATGTTATCTCCTTGTGGTTTTAATTTGCATTTCTCTGATTAATGATGTTGAGCATTTTTTCATATATGTTTTAGGTGCTCATAAGTCTAAAAATGTCTGTTGATGTCCTTTGCCTACTTTTATAATGGGGTTACATGTTTTGTTATTGTTATCATTGGGCCTTTTTTAGTTCCCTGTAGATTCTGGATATTAGCCCTTTGTCAGATGCATAATTTGCAAATATTCAGTTGGCCAACAGATTTCTTAGTAAATCAGCCATTGTCCCTATAACCTCGCAGTTGAAAGAACAGTCAACAAACAGTTTAAAGTCCTAGGAGGAGATTTTATCTTTTTTCTTTTCTTTTTTATCCTGAGAACAGCTTCTTGCTCTTGGCATTGGTGCACATGGACCTGCTCCTCTGCCCAGCAAATCACAGAAAGCAACAGAAGACACACACAGGCAAGTACTTACAATGGAGGGTCAAGATAGTGAAAATTTCGTTGAGGCCATTAATGGCTTTCACGTCATCTGGGGTCAACTCAAAATTGAACACCTGTGAGAAATAAAATTATCACTTGCCTTGTCTGTTAAGTCATTGCTTTTACTTTTTAGAACATGGCTTATCAAACTTTGATACAGAAATGGACCTAACAGTGGGGGAAAGTCAATAGTAATCTCTGGGGTATTTGAAGCTGTGGTAGTCTGTTGGTGGTTTCCAGATAGGTCAATATGACTCTGAAGTCTTGGGTTCAGCTTGGAAAATCAGTGTAAAATATATTCAAATGTTTTTATTGTGGAAAAATATACATAAAATATACCATTTTAATCATTTATAAGTTTGCTGTTCAGTGGTATTAAGTACATTCATTTTGTTATACAGCCATCATCACCATCTGCCTCCAGCATATTTTCATCTTCCCCAGCTGAAACTTTCTACCTATTAAACAATAACTCCCCATTCCTTTCTCCTCCAGCCCCTGGCACCCACCAGTCTACTTTCTGGATTTATACATTTGACTCCTCTAGGAACCTCATATAAGTAGAATCACACAATATTTGCCCTTTTATTCCTGGCTTATTTCACTTACCATATTGTTTTCAAGACTCATCCATAATTCCTTAGTTCACATTGCATGCCTATATCAAAACGTCTTATGTACCCTGATATGATTTCGATTGGTTTCCCCACTCAATCTCATATTCAATTGTAATCCCCAGTGTTGGAAGTAGGATCTGGTGGGAGGTGATTGGATCATGGGGGTGAAGTTCTCATGAATGATTTAGCACCATCCCCCCTTGGTACTGTAGAGTGAATGAGTTCCCATAAGATCTAGTTGTCTAAAAGTTTGTAGCGCTCCCCACACACCTTCTCTTTCTTCCTCATGCTCTAACAATGTGAAGTGCCAGCTCCCCCTTTCCCTTTTGCTATGATTATAAGTTTCCTGAGGCTTCCCCGGAAGCTGAGCAGATGCCAACACTATGCTTCCTATACAGCCTATGGAACCATGAGCCAATTAAACCTCCTTTCTTTATAAATTACCCAGTCTCAGGTATTTCTTTATAGCAATGCAAGAACAGACTAATATATACCCCATAAATATATATACCTACTATATACCCACAGAAAATAAAAATAAAAATTTTTAAAAAGATTTGTTCATGATTCAGTATTGGTAGGTTATGTGTTTCTATGTATTTGTCCATTTTATCTAGGTTATCTAACTTGCTGGCATACAACTTTTTATACTACTTTCTCATACTGTTTTTTATTTACATGTTTTTACATTTCTGATTTCAGTTGATTCTTCTCATTTTTAAAATTTTCTTAGTAAATCTAGCTGAATGTTTTTCAATTTTGTTGACCTTTTTTGAAGAACCAACTCAATTGTTTTGTTGTTTTTTCCTTTTTCTATTTTATATTTTACATATCTCTTCTCTTGTCTTTAGTATTTCCTTCTTTCTGTTAGATTTTATTTGGTTCTTTTTCTAGTTCCTTAGGATGTAAAGTTAGTTTGTTAATTTTGCCATGTTTGTTTTAATAAAAATATTACCTATGTTGTCAATTTCTTTCATTGGCACTTCAGGAAAACAAGTCATACTTAGTGTTTGACTTTTGCTTGGCATAACTCATACTGTTAATTACTCTAGGGAAACAAATTTGAGAAGATCAATTTTAGGCCATTTGAAAATTGAAGCCAGTAAGCATATAAGTAGGTCTCACATTTATGAAGAAAAAAAGAAAAATTGGATACTGTTTTTATACAGAACCACTCATTTATTTCTTCATTCATTCATTCATTCATTGAACCTACAAAAGGCTGAACCCTACATTCGCCATTAAAAATGAAAAGATGAATTTTCTTTGGTTTTTGCCACAGTATGAAATGGTAGAGACAGTCATGTAAGCAAATAATTATTTCAATGCAACTGGTGCTTCAATTAAGGAAACACAAGTTAACATAAAACTACAGAGAGAAAGTATGTGGAAGATCAGGCCAGAGTGGCAGTGGTGTTTTGAATGAATGCCTAAGGTTCGATAGAAAGAATGCCCAAGACAGGGAGGAATATTTCAGACAGCTCCTATAATGTTCTGTATGGTGGATCAACGTGGAAAGAAGGCATGCACTAGGGAAGCAGCAGTTTGTTGGCACAACCAGAGACTAGAATGCATGGAGATGAGTGGCAGAAGATAAAGCTGAAAAGGTGGGTAGAAATCAACTCACTTTAAACGTATACTAAGGAATATGGATTTTTCTTTTTTCTTTTTTTTTTTTTTTTTTTTTTGAGAACAGAGTCTCTCTGTCTCCCAGGCTGGAGCGCAGTGGCACAATTTTAACTCAACCTCAACCTCCGCCTCCTAGCTTCAAGCGATTCTCCTGCCTCAGCCTCCTGAGTAGCTGGGATTATAGGCACCCACCACCACGACCAGCTAGTTTTTGTATTTTTAGTGTAGACAGGATTTTACCATGTTGACCAGGCTGGTCTCAAGCTCCTGACCTCAGGTGATCCACCCACCTTGGCCTCCCAAAGTGCTGGGATTACAGGCGGGAGCCACCATGCCTGGCCAGGAATTTGAATTTTATCAACAAGATTATGTATGATCTTTGAAGTTTCATCACAATTTATTTATTTCACCCACATAAATTGAATCCCAATGTGCTAGTCAATGTATTGGATTTAGGATACAAATACAAATGAAGCATTATTTCTATTCTCGACTCTCTCAGTTGAAACACAACAAATATCAGGCACAACAAATGAAAAATGAAATGTCAAGTGTGATAAGTACTAAAACTACATTCAGTACCAGATACCAAGAGGCAGAAAGAGGGACATGGCACAGGACATGGACATTTCTGACTGTTTTCCCTTCTCTCACATATCAAATAATTACTTAATGTCAGACATTCAGTAATGTCTGACATTAAGTAATTATTTGATATGTGAGAGAAGGGAAAAAGAAATGTAAACAAAATCATGAGGCATGGAAAATCATGAGGCATGGAAAAACACTATGTTCTTAAAAAGCAACAGTTTTCCCCCTGTGGCTTGAATTAGCATAGGAACAAGAGAGGTGAGGCTAATGATCTAAGTGTAGGGATACATTCTGCCTGCACTTCTCATATCTCTTACAATTCTGGGTTCTCTGAGCAAGGGCATTTACAGCCATTGTATAAGGTAAAATTCCAAGAAAATGAAGAATAGGGTCAGACATCTCTTTAGATATCTTAAGGTAAAAAGATGAAGACTGTCCTTCCTTTCTCTGAAAAAGAATGGCTTACATTACATGAGTGATCTCTCTCTGGAAAGGATAATAGACAGGTCAGCAGTGGCTCTGTGTAAGATCAGAATTTACTAATTTTGTGGTATCTCCCTTATAATGTACTACACGGATGTGCAGGTGCCATTTGACTTGGAAATGGGGATCAAGGTGCCAGATGGGGCTCTGGCTGCTGCTTTTGAGGAGTAGTGAGCCATCTTAGCTCCTGACGCAGGAGCCTGGTATCTTTCACCAGTGTCTATCTATTGTCAGTACATAAATATGACTGTCAGGGGCTTACTGCTATAATTCTACTGGGGCAAAAACCTCAGATCCTTTCCAGTTCCTGACTTAACAGTTGGCAAGGCCTACACCATCCCTCCATGTTCCAGGCCAGTGAGTTTAAACTTTAACTGACGGGAAATCTTTACAGAGATAAGTTCTAATATCGGATTTGTGTTTTTAAAAGAATGAGTTAGAGGCTGGGAGTAGAAGATGAGTCCATAGGCTACTAACATCCAGTGAGAACGTTAAAAAACAAAATATTAGTGAGCTCCCAGAATAGATGTAGAGGGAAACAGAGGAAATGCAGCAAAGGCCATGATGTAATGCCTGACATTGTTGTCCACTGTCTCAGGCACTGGGGTACAGAAATGAACGAGACACATTGCTACAGTCCTACAGTCTATAGGAAGTATTAATACAATGAGTATAGACTTCTAACACTAAAAAGAAAGAGCTAAAGTGCTCATTTGTTTTGAGCATTGCTAGTATCCTTAGAGTGCTTTTGGTAGAGAGGTGCAGGCAGAAATCTGTTAAGAAAAGAATGAAAGATGAGGAAAAGCTAAGTTGTTACTCTATTTACAAACTTAACAGTTAGTCTGTACTATTTTATGGGTGCTGGCAAGAGACATGAGATTCCTAGATCAGGGACAGAGGACTTTATTACTCATTGCAGAAGCAGTAACAAGAGCTTCATGTTTCTTTGCATCAATTCTCTATGACCTCAAAATTTCAAGGGATGACATCATGGGCCCATGAGAGATGCATGCGCATACTATGGCTTGTGCTGTAAGAGAGGAACACAGCTTAGGGGTTCTCTGTTTTTACGGTGAGTTGGTGAGCAGTGAACAAGCCTGTTCTCTGGGGGAAGATCTCATTTTATCTCTCAAGGCTACTCGCTGGAAATCCAACCCTGAGAAATGTCCTGAGGAAAGAGCAGTTGACCTTCTGCTCGTGGCATACCCAGTAAGAGTGTGCAGAGAAGCTGGGGCCCATGGCAGGTCACATTCTCCCAACAATGGCTGACTCTTGGAGTCTGAATTTCATGGAGCAAACATAAATCAGGGTCAGAGACTCAGCTGGAAGGAGTGTGGGGGGTAGGGGAGTAATTTTGCAGTTTCTCAGAGCCCCCTAATTCAAGACTTCACTTCCAGGATTCCCCCTGCTTAGCCTTGGTCTTGGAATAAGAGGCCATTTTTGTGCTTAATCCTATATTTAAATATATACAGTTGACCCTTGATCATATCGCGACTAAACTGCATGGGTCCACTTCCCATAGAGTTTTACAAATACATTTTTAAAAATTTGGAGATTCATGGCATTTTTAAGAAATCACCTTTCTCTAGCTTGCTTTATTGTAAGAATATAACATATAGTACATATAACATAAAAATATGTGCTGACTGTTTATGTTACAGTAAGGCTTCTGGTCAACAATAGGCTATTAGTAGCTACAATTTTGGAGAGTCAAAAGTTATCTGCAAATTTTCCACTGTACAGGGGCTCAGCACCCCTAACCCCCATGTTGTTTAAGGGTCAACTATTTATATAGATATTATAATTAATGTGTTTTATATATAAATATATTTAATATTTATATAAAATTAAGTATTCGTATAAATATGTAACTTTTCTGAGACAGTGTCTCACTGTGTTGCCCAGGCTGGAGTACAACGGTGCCATCCTGCTCACTGCAACCTCTGCCTCCTGAGTTCAAACAATTCTCCTGCCTCAGCGTCCCAAGTAGTTGGGACTTCAGATGCATGCCAACATGCTCAGCTAATTTTTGTATTTTTAGTGGAGAGGAGTTTCGCCATGTTGGTTAGGTTGTTCTTGAATTCCTGACCTTAAGTGATCCTCCCACCTTGGCCTCCCAAAGTGCTGGGATTACAGGCATGAGCCACCACGCCCAACCTATTTTTAAGTAAGACATTCTTGTTCACTCGTTCTTCTATATAATGATGAAGTCAAGCACTCAGGAGGAGAGATTACACAAGGTACCGGCTTTCTCATCTGTGCAGCTGGCTATTGGCAAACTGCCAAAACTAAAGAGGCAAAATTTTCAAATTGTTTTCTTTATTAGCTCAAACAGGCTGTGGCTGGCTTGGTATTTTTAACTGGGTAGAGGTCCCATGATGGAATCCATGCACAGCCACCCACTGAAAAGACACATAGACAGATGGCTGTTGCTGGTAGTTTTGGGGGCATAAGTAGATCTAGACCATAAAAATTTAATGTTTCTTCAGAGATCATAAAGCTAGGGGTGTAAAGAAACACATCCTGTTGATTAGAATAGAAAACTAGAAACTATATAGGATAGCAGAGACTGAAAATGAAAAATTAAACTAGACAGAAAACTAGAGACTAAAAATCAAAACATAAAAATACAAAAAGGGGTCAACCAGGAAAGTCTTTGACATTGTTAAGCATATCTTTTTAGGGGACTTATATACAGCAAGTTGATTTAAAACAATATATATGAATATTAGTTTCCTATCACTGCTATAAGAAATTAGTAAACATTTAGGAGCTTAAAGCAATACATACTGAATGGGCAAAAACTGGAGGCATTCCTCTTGAAAACTCGCACAAGACAAGCATGCTCTCTCTCACCACTCCTATTCAACACAGTATTGGCAAGTCCTGGTCAGAGAAATCAGACAAAAGAAAGAAGTAGTGGAAAAGCTTTTAATTATTCACCATTGATTGTGATGTTAGCTGTGGGTTTTTCATAAATGGTCTTTATTCCATCGAAGAACTTTTCTTCTATACCTACACTTAAAAGTTTTTAGCAAGAAAGAATGCTGACAACTGAGCCCAAAAGTTCAAGGCTTCAGCAAGCTATGATCGCACTACTGCACTCAAATCTGGGTGACAGTGAAATCCTTGTCTGTAAAATAATTTTAAAAATTTTAAAAAGAAACATAAGAAAGGATATTGAACTTTGTCAAATGCTTTTTATGTGTTGAAATGGTCATTTGTTTTTATCTTTTATTATATTAACATGATATATCATGTTGATTGATTTGCATATGTTAAACTATGCCAGGGATATGTCTCACTTTGAGTGCATAACCTTTTGGTGTGTTGTTAAATTTGGTTTGCTAATATTTTATCAATGATTGTTTGCATCCACATTCATCAGAGATATTGGCCTATAGCTTTTGCCTTTGCTTGGTTTAGATATCAAGATAATCGAGCTTCATAAAATGTGTTTGGAAGTATTTCCTCTAGTTCTATTGTTTCGAAGAGTTTAAGAAGTCTTGGTAATAATTCTTTGAATGTTTGGTAGAATTCAGCTGCATAAACCATCTGGTCCTTCGATTTTCTTTTTTGGGAGGTTTTTAATTACTTCTTCAATGTCTTTATTTGTTATTAATCTGTTCAAGCTTTCTATTTTTTTCCTGATTCAATCTTGATAGGTTATTTTTTAGGAATTCATTGATTTCCTCTAGATTATTTAATTTGTTGGAAAATACTTGCTCATAATAGTTTATAATGATTCTTTTTATTTTCATTTCTGACACATCTGTTGTGATGTCTCCACTTTCATTTCTCATTTTATTTGAGTTTTCTCGTTTTTCTTAGTATAGCTAGAGATTTGTCAATTTTAATTATTTTTTCAAATAACCAACTCTTAATGCTATTAATTTTTATGGTTTTTTCCTTATCTATTTGATTTATTTCTGCTAATTTTTATTATTTCCTTTCTTCTGCTAACTTTGGATTTAGATTAGTTCTTCTTTAGCTCTTAAAGTTGTAAGGTTAGGTTATTTGGAATCTTTCTTCCTTTTTATTGTAAGCAGTTTTTGCTATAAACTTCCCTCTTGGAACTGCTTTTCCTGAATCTCCTAGCTTTTGAAATGTTTTGTTTTTATAATCCGAGCTATTTTTGGATTTCCCTTTTGGTTTACTTTTGACATATTGCTCGTTCAGGATCATGTTGTTTAATTCACACATATTTGTTTTACAAAACCCCTTCTCTTATTGGTTGTTAGTTTCATATCACTGTGGTCAGAAACAATACTAGATGGTTTTTATCTTCTTGAATTTGTTAAGACTTATTTTGCCACCTAACATATGGTCTATCCTGAAGAATGTTCCATGTGTTCTAGAAAAAGAAGTATATTATGCTGTTGTTGGATGAAAGGGTCTTATATGTTGCATGTTTTCTAGGTCACTTTAGTCTAAATGCAATCAAATCAAGTATTTCCCTGTTCTCTGTCTAGTTTATCCATCTGTTACTGGAAGAAGGGTATCGAAGTCTCTTTGAATATTATTGAATTGCTATTTATTCCTTCCTTCAAGTCTATTAATATGTGATTTATACATTTAGGAGCTACAATGTTGGTTCCATGCTATAGCTTGAATGTGTCCCCCAAAAGTCTACGTGTTGGAAATTTAAACCCCAATGCAATAGTGTTGAGGGGGCTAATAGGTGATTGGTCATGAAGACAGAACCCTAATGAATGGATTAATGTTATAGTAGAAGTATGTTAGCTATTGCAAGTGTGTGTTGTTATAAAGCAAATTTGGCCCATGTGCCTCTCTCTGTTTCATGTACTCATTTCCACCTTTCATCCTTCTGCCATGGGATGACCTTTGTCAGATGCCAGTGTCATGCTCTTGAACTTCCCAGCCTCCAGAACCATGAGTTGAATAAATTTCCTTTCATTATAAATTACCCAGTCTGTGGCATTCTGTTATAGAAGCAGAAGACAGACTTAAGACAGTGCATAAATATTTATAGCTTTTATGTCTTCTGAGTGTTTTTACCCCTTTATCATTAAATAATGACCATATTTGTCTCTTGTAACAGATTTGACTTAAAGTCTATTAATCTGTAATAAGTATAGCCACCCCTCTTCTCTTTTCATTACTATTTGTATGGAATGACTTTTTTCACGTCTTCACTTTCAGCCTATATGTGTCATTAAAGCTAAATTCAGTCACTCTATACCTTTTGATAGGAGAATTTAATTCACTTACATTCAAGGTTGTTATTGATAGGTAAAAATTTATTCCTTCTGTTTATTAATGGTTTTCTCATTGTTCTGCAGATTCTTTGTCCCCTTTTTTTGCTTAACCTTGTGGTTTGATGATTTTCTATAATGCTAAATTATTATTTTTTTCCCTTTTTTATTTGTGTATCTAATGTAAATTTTTTGTTTTGTGGTTACTATGCAGATTACATTCAAAAAATCTTATAATCATAATAGACTGTTTTGCCTGATAACAACTTAACTTTGGTCACACACAGATACTCTAGAACTTTGCTCTCCCCACACAATTAATATTTTTGTTGCCACAATTTACATCTTTTTATATTGTTATATTTCTTAACAATTTATTGTACCTATAGCTAATTGTATTTGGGACCTGGGGTACATGTGCACATCCTACATCCTGCAGGATTGTTGCATAGTTACATATATGCCATGGTGATTTGCTGTCTCCATCCCCTCCCTCCCCCATCACCTACATCAGGCATTTCTCCCAGTGTTATCCCTCCCCATCTTCCCCACCCCGCCTCGCTGTCCTCCCCTCCCCTTCCCCCTACCTAGCCCTGTGAGTGTTGTTCCCTTCTCTCTGCACAAGTGTTCTCATTGTTCATCACCCACCTATGAGTGAAAACATGCAGTGTTTAGTGTTCTGTTCTTATGTCAGTTTGCTGAGAATGATGGTTTTTAGATTCATCCATGTCTCTACAAAGGACATGAACTCGTCATTTTTTATGGCTGCATAGTATTCCATGGTGTATATGTGCCACATTTTCTTCGTCCAGTCATCATTGGTGGACATTTGGGTTGGTTCCAGGTCTTTGCTATCATAAACAGTGCTGCAGTGAGCATACGTGTGCATGTGTCTTTATAACAGAATGATTTATAACCCTTTGGGTATATATCCAGTAATGGGATTGCTGGGTCAAATGGAATTTCTGTTTCTAGATCCTTCAGAAATCACCACACTGTCTTCCATAATGGTTGAACTAATTTACACTGTCATCAGCAGTGTAAAAGTGTTCCTCTTTCTCCACATACTCTCCAGCATCTGTTGTTCCTGATTTTTTAATGATCACCATTCTCACTGGCATGAGATGGTATCTCAATGTGGTTTTGATTTGCATTTCTCTAATGACCAGTGACGATGAGCATTTTTTCATATGTTTGTTGGCCTCATGTATGTCTTCTTTTGAAAAGTGCCTGTTCATATCCTTCCCCCACTTTTGAATGGGTTTGTTTGTTTTTTTTCTTGTAAATCTGCTTTAGTTCTTTGTAGATTCTGGATATTAGCCCTTTGTCAGATGGATAGATTGCAAAAATTTTTTCACATTCTGTTGGTTGCCAGTTTATTCTAATGATTGTTTTTTTTGCTGTGCAGAACAAAGCTCTTAAGTTTAATTAGATCCCATTTATCTATTTTGGCTTTTGTCGCCATTGCTTTTGGTGTTTTAGTCATGAAGTCCTTCCCTGTGCCTATGTCCTGAATGGTGTTGCCTAGGTTTTCTTCTAGGGGTTTTATCGTGTTGGTTCTTATGTTTAAGTCTTTAATCCATCTGGAGTTAATTTTAGTGTAAGGTGTCAGGAAGGGGTCCAGTTTCTGCTTTCTGCACATGGCTAGCCAGTTTTCCCAACACCATTTATTAAACAGAGACTCCTTTCCCCATTGCTTGTTTTTGTCTGGTTTGTCAAATATCAGATGGTTGTAGATGCATGGTGTTGCATCCACAGCCTCTGTTCTGTTCCATTGGTCTATGTCTCTGTTTTGGTACCAGTACTATGCTGTTTTGATTACTGTAGCCTTGTAGTATAGTTTGAAGTCAGGTAGTGTGATGCCTCCAGCTTTGTTCTTTTTGCTTAGGATTGCCTTGGCTATACGGGCTCTCTTTTGGTTCCATATGAAGTTTAAGGTGGTTTTCTCCAGTTCTGTGAAGAAGGTCAATGGTAGCTTGATGGGGATAGCATTGAATCTATAAATTACTTTGGGCAGTATGGCCATTTTCACAATATTGGTTCTTCCCAACCATGAGCATGGAATGTTTCTCCATCTGTTTGTGTCCTCTCTTATTTCCTTGATCAGTGGTTTGTAGTTCTCCTTGAAGAGATCTTTTACATCCTTTGTTAGTTGTATTCCTAGGTATTTTATTCTCTTTGTAGCAATCATAAATGGGAGTTCACTCATGATTTGGCTCTCTGTTTGTCTGTTATTGGTGTATAGGAATGCTTGTGATTTCTGCACATTGATTTTGTATCCTGAGACTTTGCCAAAGTTGCTTATCAGCTTAAGGAGGTTTTGGGCTGGTAGAATGGGGTCTTCTAAATACACGATCATGTCATCTGCAAATAGGGACAGTTTGACTTCTTCTTTTCCTAATCGAATGCACTTTATTTCTTTTTCTTGCCTAATTGCTCTGGCTAGAACTTGCAATACTATATTGAATAGGAGTGGTGAGAGAGGGCATCCTTGCCTAGTACCAGTTTTTAAAGGGAATGCTTCTAGTTTTTGCCCATTCAGTATGATATGGGCTGTGGGTTTGTTGTAAATACCTTTTATTATTTTGCGATACATTCCATTGATGCCTAGTTTGTTAAGAGTTTTTAGCATAAAGTGCTGTTGAATTTTGTCTAAGAACTTCTCTGCATCTATTGAGATAATCATGTGGTTTTTGTCTTTTGTTATGTTTATGTGGTGGATTAAACTTATAGACTTCTGTATGTTGAACCAGACTTGCATCCCTGGGATGAAGCCTACTTGATTGTGGTGGATAAGCTTTTTGATATGCTGTTGGATTCAGTTTGCCTGTATTTTATTGAAGATTTTTACATCATTGTTCATCATGGATATTGGCCTATAGTTTTCTTTTTTAGTTGTGTCTCTACCAGTTTTTGGTATCAGGATGATGTTGGTCTCATAGAAAGAGTTAGGGAGGATTCCCTCTTTTTGTATTGTTTGGAATAGTTTCAACAGGAATGGTACCAGCTCCTCTTGGTATGTCTGGTAGAATTCGGCTGTCAACCTGTCTGGACTTGGACTTTTTTTGGTTGGTAGGCTATTAATTGCGGCCTCGACTTCAGACCTTGTTATTGGTCTATTCAGGGTTTCAACTTCTTCTTGGCTTAGTCTAGGGAGTGTGCAAGTGTTCAGGAATTTGTCAATTTCTTCCAGGTTTACTGGGTTATGTGCATAGAGTTGTTTGTAGTAATCTCTGATGGTAGTTTGTATTTCCGAGGAATCAGTGGTGATCTCCCCTTTATCGTTTTTTATTGCATCCATTCAATCTTCTCTCTTTTCTTTTTTATTAGTCTAGCTAGGGGTCTGTCTATTTTGTTGGTCTTTTCAAAAAACCAGCTCCTGGGTTTATGGATTTTCT
>PVKP010006445.1:0-83089 GCA_004027715.1 Plecturocebus donacophilus
TTATCCACCTTCTGAAGCCTGATTCTGTGAGTTCATCACACTCATCCTCCGTCAAGCCTTGTTCTCTTGCTGATGAGGAGCTGCGATCCCCAGTAGGAGGAGAGGCATTCTGATTTCGGGTGTTCTCAGCCTTTTTGCACTGGTTTCTTCCCATTTTTGTGGATTTATCCACCTGTCGTCTTTGTAATTGCCGACTTTCGATTGGGTCTCTGAGTGGACGTCTGGCTTGTTGGTGATGAAGTTTTTTCTGTTTCTTAGTTTTCCTTCAGGGGGCGCCCCTTCCCCACAGAGCTGGGCCTTCCCGGGTTCAGCTGTGCTCGCTCTCAGCCTCAGCGCTTCCAATTGCTGTTCTCCTTGTGGGGATGGGACCAGCCGAGCCCGACTAAAAGGGCATCCAGTCCCGTACAATCCGCACCGAGAAGCGCTGCGCCGGCCAAAAGAGTCGCGCTGGTGACCCATGTGGCTCCTTCGCCGGGAATCTCCCAGTCTGTGGGCATCAAAAATTCGTCTGCAATTGCGGCGTCTACTCACTCTCTGCGCTTTCACTGGGAGCTACAATCCTGAGCTGCTGCTACGCGGCCATCTTGGATCTCTCTCCGCCCGGTGATGAAGTTTTTCTGTTTCTTACTTTTCCTTTGGCGGATGCCCGTTCCCCTCAGAGCCGGACCTTCCCAGGTTCGCTGTACATGCTGTGAAACTCTCAGTCCTCAGCGCTTCCAATTGCTGTTTTCCTTGTGGGGATGGGACCAGCCGATCCCGTCCATTCCGTATACTCCGCACCGGGAAGCGCCACGCTGCGGCACCGGCAAAACAGCCACGCCGGTCAAAAGAGTCGCGCTGGCAACCTGTGTGGCTCCTCTGCCGGGAATCTCCCGGTCTGTGGGCAACAAAAATTTGTCAGAAAGTGCGGCGTCCACTCGTTCTCTGCGCTTTCACTGGGAGCTACATTCCTGAGCTGTTGCTAATTGGCCATCTTGGATCTCTCCCAGTCTCCAGATTTTTTAATGATCGCCATTCTAACTGGCATGAGATGGTATCTCAAGGTAGTTTTGACTTGCATTTCTCTAATGACCAGTGATGATGAGCATTTTTTCATGTTTGTTGACTTCATATATGTCTTCTTTTGTAAAGTGTCTGTTCATATCCTTCGCCCACTTTTGAATGGGCTTTTTTGTTTTTTTCTTGTAAATCTGTTTTAGTTCTTTGTAGAGAATTTAATTTTTAATTATAAACTTTGTACAAAGCAAATTATAAACTCAGAATGCACCACTGGCAAATTCATTATGTAAGGAAAAGACTATGAAGAAGAACAAATTGAAGGAAGAAAAATACAAAGAAATCTTCTACAAAATTTAAAATGGAAAATATTTTCTGAGTAATTTTTTGAAATTGGGATAACATTGAGACAAAGTCTTGGAAAATACAGCATAATAAAAGAAAATTATATGGTAATGTTTGTCATGAATAGAAAGGCAAAATTTTCTAAAAAAATATGAGAAAATTGAATACAGTAAAATAGAAAGCATTATATAATCTATCATTACATCTTGGTTTCTTTTTTCCCAGAATTTAAGCTTGGTAAAGTACTTTTTTTAAACAACTAAATTGATTTAATTTTGCATATTGTCCAAATTTTTAAAAGACATGTAATAATACATTTCCAAAAATATTTGATGACATTCAATACTCATTAATAATTTTAAATAAAACAGTAATAAACAGAAACTCTTTAAATACTATATGTCTCCCCCTAATGCAATGCAGTTATCCTCAATAATTAAATATTAAAAGCTTTCTCTCTGACATTTGTAATGAAAGTGTAATTCTAGATAGCATCCTATCTATTCAGCTTTGTTTGAAAAGTTCTAACCAGGGCATTTGAGTGAGTACCTATAAATGAGACTTTCTGTAATTATGTGAACAAATTACCCTCAAGTCCCTCACCAACCTGTGTTCCTAGGTTGTCCCTGAATTTAACAAAGGCAGCTAAGTCATTTTCTCTCCATCACTCTCTCCATCTCTGTCTCTCTTTTTCTGTCTCTCTGTTTGCCTATCTCTTTCTCTCTTTCTCATGCTGGCATCAGGAGGTACCTTCATTCCTAATTTAATATCCCGAGAAAAGTATAGATAAACCCAATCAGCCACATTTGTGGGTGGAGGCTAGTTAAGGGATGGAGGGATTTAAAAATCTTTTCTATGAAGGTGAGAATGATTTATTTTTATTTTTTTAGAATTTTTTTTGAGACAGAGTCTCGCTCCGTCACCAGGCGCCAGTCTGGAGTGCAGTGGTGTGATCTCTGCTCACTGCAACCTCCGCCTCCTGAGTTCAAGCAATTCTCCTGCCTCAGCCTCCCCAGTAGCTGGGAATACAGGCACGCGCCACCATGCCCAGCTAATTTTCTTTTTTTTGTGTGTGTGTGTATTTCTTTTGTGTGTGTGTGTTTTTGATAGAGACGGGGTTTCACCATGTTGGCCAGGATGGTATCGATCTCTTGACTTCGTGATCCGCCCACCTCGGCCTCCCAAAGGGCTGGGATTACAGAGAAAAATATTTTTATTAGAAAATGCAGTTCCCTGGTTATGTGATGCAGTTCACCTGGACCTAGTGCTGCCTCTCTGAAGCGCCATTTGTGATTGGTTCCTCTTGAAGCATCAACTGCAGGAGAGAAAATTAGGAATGGGTGCTCTTGTGTTTCCCTTAGCCAGTTTTATGTCAATAGGTAAGTTTCTTTCCATTTCTGGGAGTCTTCTTTGGCATTAAAAAATGAAGGGGCTAGGTCACGTGACCTTGGAGCTTCCTTTCACTGTTGATATGATATTGAGCTGCGATCTTCAAGGGGAAACCTATTTATTGTTCATAAAGGGCTGTTGCAAGCACTAAGCTATTAGAGTTGCAGATAAAGTGTTGTCCTATAAAGCTAGCAAGTTAATAAGTGTCTCTAAGGCTTTGCTTTAGGACCTATGCTTTTTCTCTCAACTGAAAGAAACCTCAGTATCTCTATTGTAAAACCAGGAAAAATAACGCTATTAACAATTAAATCCATCCAAGATGAGAGTCACTCTCTCAATCATTGTGGGTATTCTTTAATCTTCATTAAATTTTCCACTCTGAAGGAGCCAGATGCTTCAGAACAAACAAGGCCTGTATTCTCTGTGGCAAAAGTTGAGTGGAACCTTCTCTTGCAGGTGTTTATAGAAGATGTCAATATGGTGTGTGGGAAAAGCATGTATTTTTGAAGTCATATTTGGAGACTTGAATTAAATCAACCATGTTTTCTTAACTCAAAGTTAGTCAAATCCTAGAGTCCCACTTTTCTTACTGAGAAAATGGGCAAAATAGAAGCTCCTTCTGGCAGCTCTTGTTTCTGGAATAGAAGATAGTATATGAAAATGTTTCTGGGGCTCATTAGGTGTTCACAAGTCACAATTTTATTGCTATTTTTAATCCTGAGGATCTCTTTCTGTCCCTATTTCTTAAACATATTTCTTTCCTCTGCATTTTGTATACTTTTTTTTTAGTTGGGTAGGTTAAACTGCTGAAATGAAACAGACCACAGAATACAGTGGCTTAAATGTAATATACACTTGTTTATTTCTCATGTAACTATCCAGGTGGGTCTGGGCAAGGCAGGTGGGCCTTGGGTTGTACTTGTCCATGCAAGCCATTCGGGAACCCAAAGATGGAGCAGCCCAGCAATCTCCAGCAAATGATTCCAGAGCCAGTCAGGCACAGTGGCTCATGCCTGTAATCTCAGCACTTTGGAAGGCTGAGGTGAGCGGATCACCTGAGGTCTGGAGTTTGAGACCAGCCAGCTAACATGGCAAAACCATGTCTCTACTAAAAATACAAAAATTAGCCAGGCGTGGTGGCAGGCACCTGTAATCCCAGCTACTCAGGAGGCTGAGGAAGGAGAATCGTTTGAATCCAGGAGGCAGAGGTTGCAGTGAGCTGAGACTGTACCACTGCACTCCAGCTGGGTGGCAGAGTGAGACTCTGCCTCAAAAAAAAAAAAAAACAAAAACAAGATTCCAGAGCCCTCCTGACTTCACTGTTCCAGTGGAGAGAAAGGGAGAAAGAGCAAGAAAGCAAGGAAAATGGCTTAAGGAAGGGGGATGTTTTTCCCTTTGTTCCTGGGGACAGGTATCCACTCTGAGCCAAGGGAGCCTTTAGAAATGTAGCCCTGACATGATGGTTTGGAAGAATGAAGGGAGGTGGGATTTGGACGGGAGGTAACGGGCACCTTTCAGGAAATCCACCCTGGCCGCTCCTCCCCACACGGTAGACAACATGCTTCCCGATGTACTTATGTCCAGACTCTCAGTATTACTAACTCTGGAACACGCTTCCGACCTAGCATTTCTACAAACATTTTGCATTTTTGTTTCTCATCTTGAGCATCCACGAGGATTATTCGTTTACATGTGAAATCCCAAATGCGGATCCTAGCATTTGAGCCTCTCTAAAACACTCTTATTTTATTACTTTGGACTAGTGTTTCATTACCCTCTCCAGCTCTTGCTTTGTGTATGGACTGAGTTTGCACTCCTACTTATCTGCTGTGGTCTAAGTGTTGGTACCTGCCCAAAAGTCATATGTTGAAACCTAATGCTCAATGCAATAATATTAAATGGTGCGGGTGTTTAGGATGTAATTAAGTCATGAGGGCTCAGTATTCGTGAAGGGGATAAGTTCCCTTATAAAAGAGGCCTGGGAGAGCTTGTTTGCCCTTCCTACTGATGCGGGACAAGTGAGTCTCAAAGTGGGGCTTAGCCTGCAAAGGTTCTTGGCTTTGCCCAGGAAAGACTTCAAGGGCAAGCCGGAGGTAGAAGAAGAAAGCTTTATGGAAGTAGCCATACTACAGTTCTGTGACTGCTCCTGCAGAGCGAGGCTACCCTGTAGGCAAAGAGCAGCAGCTCAGGGTCGTTTCGTAGGCCTATTTATATCAACTTTTAATTGTACATAGATTAAGGGTTGGTTTATGTGAAAATTTCTAGGGAAAGAGTAATAACTTTTGGGTCATCAAGTTGTAGTCATGGAAAGGGCCCGTAATTCCTGGGTGTTGCCATGGCAATGGCAGGTAAACTGACATGGCACACTGGTGGGCCTGACTTATGGAAAGCTGCTTCTGCCTCAGCCCCGTTTCAGCCAGTCCTCAGTCTGGTTTCAATGTCTGAGTCCTCATCTCTGGAGTCGAGTCCCCCACCTACCTCATTATCATGTGCGGACACAGCCAGAAGTTGCCATCACCAGGAAACAGGCCATCACCAGACCCTGAATCTGCCCATCCCTTGATCTTGGACTTCAAACCTCCAGAAATGGAAGAAATAGATTTCTGTTGTTGGTAAGGCACCCTGTCCATGGCATTTTGCTATAGCAGCCTAAAGGGAATAAGATATCTAATACATGATCAAATTAATCCATAGCTGAAGAATAACTGAATTCCTAGTCATTTCAAAGACATATCTTCCAATCCTGTAAGTACAGTTCTTCATTTATGTTGTATTTATGGCATTATTTATTTCTGTCTCTTGCTTGATAAGGCCATAGAGGACCTCTGAAGTCAAACTGCAAGACAAATAACTGCCTCTGGGGTGTTGTTCCACTATCAGGCTAAGCCTTCCACCTTGATACACTCATTGAAAACCTCATATTTTGCCCAGGGAGTTCCTTGTCACTTACTTCTTGAAGGTACCAGCTCAGCTGGAATCTTCTGGGCTGGGCTTCCCAAGCTGACCCTCCCACTTCCACCCTCACCTGGCCTCCAATGGGACTCGCTCCTGCCTCGATACACCTTCCCAGTTCCACAGGCCAAACAATTTTTTAAATAAAAATAAATAAAAAAGGAAATCACATATTTTTATTATAAAACATAAATGTATAATGGAGAGTGCAAAATTCACATACATTTTAAAAAATGCTCAAGGGATTAAAAAGATTTGTTATTTTCTAGCTAGTTGTTTTAAGCCTGACTCTCTGCATTACTCTCTCTTTTCTTTTGAGATGGAGTCTTGCTCTGTTTCCCAGGCTGGAGTGCAGTGGCATAATCTCAGCTCGCTGCAACCTCCACCTCCTGAGTTCAAGTGATTCTCCTGCCTCAGCCTCCCAAGCAGCTGGGACTACAGGTGCGTGCCAGCATGCCCAGCTAATTTTTGTGTTTTTAGCAAAGACAGAGTTTCACCATATTAGCCAGGCCAGTCTCGAACTCCTGACCTTGTGTTCCACCCATCTCAGCATCCCAAAGTGTTGGGATTACAGGCGTGAGCCACTGCACCTGGCCCCTTACTCTTCTAAAGCTCCTTGAGAGAAAGGAGACATTGAAGAGGATGGGCACATCTGAGACGCAGGTGCAGGTAGACCTGGCTTGGAATTTCAGGTCTGCCCTCATTTTCAGTTAAATCTGTATTTCTCTCAGGCTGAATTGCTGTCAATCGATGCTAAATTACAGTGTGCTATAAGGGCTTAATATGAGATCATGTACATGGAAACAACCCAATAAATATTAGTACTTCTCTTCAAGTTCAAGTAAACTTCCCTACACATCCCCAAACTACTAATTGTCAATCCTCAGAAATGTTCCGCATGTTATATACTTAAATTTTTCCTATATGACACTTTTACATGTATTGTTTTAATTTTTATGTATCTGTACCATATGATTTGCATATTTTATTGTGTATGCTGTATATGGAAATTTTTTCTCCCATTACAGCCTTTATATATATGTAGCTTCGGCTTTTTTTCTGCATTTGTGCTGCAAATTTTCAGTGGGATTTGCACTGTTGTCTTCTGTTTTATAGGTTTTGTTATTGATTACCAAACAATATAAAAAGTGTATCATTAAATATTAATATTTAACATTATCCTTTTAGAATATCATAGGGAAATGTATGCCTATAAATTTAGTTATACATGAGTGTGCTCAGAAGAAAATTTTGTATATAAGAGATGAATTAAAGTATGAAAGCAATAAACTAAAAATCATTAACACTCAAATATAAGATAGCACAAATATGTACTAGGTACTGAAAGACCTAAATACCAATGTGCATAAATTCCAACTTCATGAAAATAAGCTCCCCTCACTTTCCTCTCTCTCTTGTTTCTCTCTCTGTCTGTCTGTCTCACACACACACACACATACCCCTTTACCCCTCTAAATATGTAAGTGATTAAGACACATTAACTGGCCTGTGTGGAATGAAGCAGCATGTGATCCCAGTAATACGGAAGACCCAGGAAATCAGTTATCATTTATTAAAGAAATAGCCTCCAACAGCCACAACAGCAGAACTTAAGTCATCCCTTTACAGTTTGAACCTGACAGCTGATGCTAAACATTAGAGAACATTGCAGTGAACATTAGGACCCTGATGTTTAAGTTAATAGATCCTGTCCTTCCTCATTATTAACCTTTCTCTCTTGTCCCTTATTCACTTGCTTAAAAGGAGCTTAATTTTTTCTTTATGAGCATTATGTTTTTACAGTGTTAACCTACTATAACTTTTTGCGATTTTTTTAGCCTGACTTCTACTCCCACCCCAGTTTCTGCAGAGGCATCCAGTTGCCTCAGAAAAGACAGATCGTGTGATGGTCTTCGGATGTTTCAATGTGACCAGGCTACAGTCACCAGTTATTAATCAATCACTAATGCAGGTGTTGTCATAAAGACATTTTATAGATGTGATTGAAGTTATAGTCCATGATCAGTTGACTTATAGCAAGGGAGACTAGATAATATCGTGAGGCTGATTCATTAAGTTGAGAAGCCTTAAAACTGGGTTGATGCTTTTCTGAGAGAAGAAATTCTGTGGACAGCAGCTTTAGCCTATTCTTAATGACAGCCTGCTTGAAAGATTTTGAAGCTGCTTAGCCAGTTTCCTGTGATAAATTCCTTAATATATATCTCCTTCTGATTCTTCTTTTCTGTTCAAACCCTGATGGATGCAGATCTCAAAGCAGAAATGCAAAGAGAGGCATTGTTCCTCAAATTCTGATACTCTTAACAGATTTTTTTCAACCTGTGATAAGACAATAAATTCAGAGAGATTCTTTTAAAATGGAAGATTTGAAAAATTGGCCTCAGTAATGACAATAACCAAGTTTGGAGATAATTCAGGATATGACTTGGGACAATATTTCTCAATTCTAAAATGTCTATACTCTTGGCCTTTTTAGGATTTACTTCCTGATTATGTGTCAAGACTCCACATTCCTTACGAATGTGCCTGTGGTTTGGAAATTGCTGGCCCCTGACCACACTTTCAATAGGGAAACTGTGTAATCAAAGAAAGTGTGCTAGGTTCTCTTCCTTGGGATCAAGTCTTCAGTGGGGGCAACATGTTCATTAGGCTGAAGGAAAAGATGAAGGCAGGCAGTTGTGTCCAGTTCACATATGGAATCCCTGAAATAGCCTTGCATTATTGCAATGCTACTGCCTAGAACAGCCTTGGCAAAGAGAAGACTGTGAGCTAAGTGAGATGCAGAATCCTGGATTAAAAGCAATCTTAAATTGCTCTGCAGTGCATTCAACAGTACTAGGCTCTCTGAGAACCCTTCTGAAAGGTTACAGAGATATTTTAGATAGACTTACTGATTTCTGAAAGCACGGTCCAGAAACTTTGACACTGGGGCAGATGCCAGAAACTTCAGACTCCAGGGTGAAAACACATCACCCTGGCTAGAGAGACAAGAGCAATTGAGGAAGGAGACCCAGGCATCTGGGATCACCTCCCTCTTGACATCCACACTGCATTTCAATAGAAGAAAAGGCTGACCGACTGGCGCCTCCTAAATCACCTTCCTGTAAATAGCAGGCATGGTATGGGGGAATCTCTCTAGAAGACACTGTTTTTACCTAAACAAGATCAAGCCCCCACCCCACTCCTCCATCTGGAGACCAGAACCCTTTCACATGTAATTCCTAAAACTGTAAACCCAAGACCCTTTCATATGTGATTTCTAAAGCTGTAAACCCAAGACCCTTTCATATGTGATTTCTAAAACTGTAAACCCAAGACCCTTTCATTTGTGATTTCTAAAGCTGTAAACCCAAGACCCTTTCATTTGTGATTTCTAAAGCTGTAAACCCAAGACCCTTTCACTTGTAATTTCTAAGGCTGTACACCTAAGATCCTTTCAGGTGTAGTATCTAGAGTGTAAGCCTACATAAAGGCAGAGCTTCTCTTTGTTAGGGAAGCTTGGCCTTTTCGACAAAACATAAAGCCTTGCTCCCGGGCCATAATAAAACTCCTTCCTTTTCTAGTTCATTGTCCAAGAGGTCTGTTTCTTGCAGCTGCTCCTGCTTCACAATGTCATCTCAGTGATCACCCAGCAGTATGAAATTCAATCTGCAGCCAACACAAGAAGGACACAAGAACGCCAAGTAGATATGAGACATCCCCTTTAAGCTTACACAGAAAAGGGAGGCCTCCCTAAATAACGAACATGCCATCCTGAAGAATAGCCAGGGAATAGGAAGAACATATAAATCTATGAATATTTCCATAATCATTAAGATTTCTCCCTATCACAAAAACTTATAATTCTACCTGGGTAGGAAAAAGAGGTGAATTTAAATGATTCATGGGAGCATTATTGGTTTTATAGCTCAAGGGTATTATGGGTTAAATCTACTTTATGCATTGGCTTATAATACTAATCAGTATTTATTACTTTATTTCTTGGAGAAGTATAAACTAATGATAAAAAGTGAAATGTTGGAACTCAGCCTAATAATAAATTAGACACTGAATTAGTAGCATTACTCAACATAGAGCTTTAAGTTGATTCAAACTAGAGTTCTGCTTCTGTCAATGGAAAAATTGATTATTTTGTAAGACCCCTTCTGTCGAAAGCAACTAGGAAATCTGGATAAAATGGCTTACGAGAAAATAGGTTTGGAGATTTTAAGACAGTGAGGAAAGAAAGGTTGAGGATCTGGGGGAGATCAGAAGACCATATTATGCCCACTATTTGTAGTCTCTTTTCTCTTTGAAGCAGCTGTCTACTCTGAATGTGCTGTCTGAGAGGCTCGAAAGAAATTAACTTAACAGAGAAAACAAAGACTGAACTTTTTAGCTGTTAAAAGAAAAACCTTAGCCAAATTAAATTTAACAGAATTTAAATGAGCAAAGAATGGTTGATGAATCAGGCAAGCCTCCAGTGTAGGCTCAGGGAGACTCCAGCACAGCCATGTGGTGGAAGAAAATTTGTGGACAGAAATAGGAAAATGACACAGAAAAATGGAGGTGAGGTACAGCAACAGCCAGATTGGTAAAGCTTGACATTTGCCTTATTCGAACATGGTTTGAACAGTTGGCACTCTTTGATTGGCCAGACTCAGTAACTGGCACAAGAGTAGTTTCAGTCTGTTTATACCTCCATTTAGGTTATAGTTTACTGTGTACAGAGAACCTTTAGGCTGAACATAAAATATGTAAGGAGGCAGCTTTAGGCTAAATTTGATTTGCCAGAGCCTATCCAGAAAGAGAAGTACTAGTAAATGCCCAGGGTTCAATTCTAAGTTGGAAAATGAACAAGAAATATACCAACAAGCCTAATATAACCAGCACTATATTACAGTTCTAAATCTTAATAATTTTAATACATAATAAGGTAGTATAATAATGTGGCATCAAACTAAATTTCTAAAATTAACAGAATAAAAAGGAAGATATGTAATATTATTACAAGGGTTTTAATACCTGATAACTAATAGAACAGTAACTGATAGAACAACCAGATAAAACAATCAGCAACCATAGAGAAAAGTTGAGTAAAATAAATAATCGCCCTAATAGACCTAAATAGAACACTGTATTCAAAACTTCAGGATATGATTTCCAAGTACACTTGGCATGGTTAATGAAGTTGACTATGTACTGTGCCATAAAACAAATGCAAGATTAATGTGTTTTATCCTTTCTGGAATCCAATCTATTCACCTATTTTAAGAACTTTAATGTATTCTCATTTTTTACTTAGTAAGCGCTTTTTGCTAAGAACATAATAAGAAATGAAGAAATATTTGTTTCAATTTTTGTTTTAGGACATGACATAACATTTTTACTAGGCTTAATGTTCCAAGCCAGGCACGGTGGCTCATGCCTGCAATCCTAGCACGCTGGGAGGCCAAAGTGAGCGGATCACCTGAGGTCAGGAGGTCGAGACCAGCCTGGCCAACATGGTGAAAACTGTCTCTACTAAAAGTAAAAAATTAGCCTGACGTGGTAGCGGGCACCTGTAGTCCCAGCTACTCAGGAGTCTGAGGCAGGAAAATTGCTTGAACCCGAAAGGCAAACATTACAGCAAGGTAAGACAGCGCCACTGCACTCCAGCCTGGGTGTCAGGGAGAGACTCCATCTCAAAAAACCCAAAAACAAAAACAAAACCGTGTTCCAAACGTGAAAAATCACTTTTAAATATATCTATTTAGTTAACATTATGCTACCATTAATATCATGTTTTTCAATAAATGTAAGAATATTGGAATATGTTCTCAAATTTTAATACAATAATATAAAATATGAAATATCCAAATTTCAATTACATAGAGTAATTTAAATGCTACCTTCCAGCATGTATCCAGTTACTGACAAATACTAGGTTTCCAATCTTGTGCAGACATTCCCAGACAGAAGTAGTTTTTCTCTTTTCTCTCTAAATTTCCGCTGAGCATTGTGCTATTTTTTCCCTTGAATTACATTTATTCATGAAGATGAGATTCTCCATATTGACATACCAAGAAGCATGGTACTAAATTTAAACTGGAATTCCACAGAGGTTCCAAAATCTTACAAAGTCCTTCCACACTGTAGAAGTGAGAGCACTACTTATTCTCTTTCTTTTGATCTGTTTTAAAAGACAAAAGTATTGTCATCTGTATTTTAATGTGCTTACAAAATATGAAGGCCATTATTGAGTGGCTACATTTGTCATAAACTAGCTTCAAAGTACATAAGTAGAAGTGGATTAAAATCACATGTTGTTTAACAAAAGGGACGTGTTCTGAACACCGACGTCAGGTTGTTTGTTGTTGTGTGACCATCATAGACTGCACCTACACAAACCTACATGGTACAGCCTACCACACACCTAGGCTACATGGTACAGCCTATTCCTCCCAGCCCGCAAATCTGCACAGCAGTTTACTGTACTGAATACTGTAGGCAACTGTAAAACAATGGGAAATATTCGTGTCTTTAAACATTCTAAATATAGAAAGGTACAGTAAAAATATGGTATTACAATCTTATGGGACCCCTGTCATACACCTGGACTGTCATTGACAGAAATGTTGCTATGCTGTGCATGACTGTAATTCATTCCAAATGTATAGTATGCTTGGCTTTCCTAGCAATTTCTTGATTCATTCATCTTAGAACATGAGGCATATGCTTTTTACAGTGTTTCTGGGAGCAGAGCAAGTCGCTGAACTTTCTCTCTCCACGACTTCCCAGAGTCATGGATTAACTCAGAAGGGAAACAGAACTGTTACTTCCAACTCCAGATAACTCTCCACTGAGGCCTTCCCTGTGGTGCATTTGCCTCGTACAGTATTACAGTGCATCACATTTCTTGGATATCCCTTTTGTGACAAAGATTTCCTCCTACTGAAGAGATTCATCATCATGAAACACCATTTCCTAGCATTTTATAAAACATCTGCAGAGAAAAAGTACACATTATGCTGTTAGAGAATCTCCTCTCAAATAAACAAACAAGGTAACAACCCCCCAAAAGGACATCTTGAATGATGAATACAAATCATGAGGTGAAATTGATGAACAAAAGTTTTGTAAACAAGAAATACTCTTATCTTTGTCAATTTCTAATTTTCATATTCAATTTTTCACCTGTCTTAAGTGAAACAAGGCGAACAAGGGTGTCGCATTCACATTTTTATTCATCTATTCTTATGTAAAGCATGTGAATGCTGCTCTCTAGTTGTCACTTAAATTAACATATCAATCAGCATAAAGAGGACAAACAATGCGGGAGTGAAAGGCTCTATGCACATAACAGCGTTGATTTTTTGGGGTAGGAAATAAGAGGTGAAGGGACCTCTGAGAATAAAGTGAAAGAATTCTTAACCCTTTATATGAGAATTATCTTTTATTAAAGGCTGAAAAAACAGTCCTTAAACAAAGTTGAAATCAATTATAAGCATCAACCATCAATCTGATGTTGAATTAGATTACATTAGCCAGTGCCTTACACCGTGCTCCTCATATCACTGAGGCACACAGAAGAGTTAAGATCCCATACACCGGGACTGCAGTGTTTTACAGTGAAAAACTGAAAACCAAACCTTCAAATTATTTGCGCTCCCACACAGCGGCATTGTTTCTGCGGTGCTGGTGGAGGTTGGGGCGGCTGTTTCCATCTCTCTGGAATACCCAGTTGCAAGCTAAGTGCTGCAATTGTGAGCTGCCTGCTGACACTTCCAAAATGACATTTCCATTCTTCAGGATTTGGAAGTTCGACAATACAGAGAATAATTTGTTTTAAAATTGAAATATTAATCCATTTCACATGCCATGCTTGAAGTTGTGTGGTTCTGAAACTGGCCCAAAAAATGGATGAAAACAGATTAAAAAGCAAAGTAAGAAAAACAGAAAGCATTTGCTGCATGAAATTTGCACACACACACATATACACACGCACTCACAATGCTCTACACACAAAGGTAAGATTGCTGCTATATCCATGTATAGAACCATTACAAGTAATAGTAAGTCTAAGTATTATCTTGTTGGGAGTAAAATGACACTGGATAATAAAAGATAATTACTAACAAAAAATTCCCTGCTATGGAATCTCTCACCACATCCTCTCAAGTCCCTCTTTGCTCCTACTCTCGAAACATTTGATATTGGGAAGGTTTCATTTTCAGTACCCTACTGTGAATAGAAAATAAATCTTAGAGCCCCCAAATCACTAAGCTAAAGCGAAACGTCAAGCTGGGAACTGCTTAGGGCAAACTGCCTCCCATTCTTTTCCAAGTCACCTCTCTGATCAACTGAAATATATGCATATCTGATTGCCTCCTTTGGAGAGGCTAATGAGAAACTCAAAAGAATACAAATATTTGTCTCTTATCCACTTATGACCTGGAAGCTCCCTCCGAGCTTCTAATCTTCCTGCCTTTGTTTTGAGTGGTCTCCTCTTTCCAGACCAAACCGATGTTCATCTTACCTATGTTGATTGATGTCTCATGTCTGCCTAGAACGTATAAAACCAAACTGTGCTCCACCCACCTTGGACACATGTCATCAGGGCTTCCTGAGCCTGTGTCATGGGCGAGCATTCTCAATCTTGGCAAAATAAACTGTCTAAAATCACTGAGACCTGTCTCAGATTTTTGGGGTTCACACTACAGTTTTCGCTCTTAGCAGTGTCCCTGGGTTACCTGAGCTTTAATTCTTTTCTCTGTGTTGTTATGTTCCAAAGCCGTTTCACTAGCTTAGTACCCTCCTGAGCTCAGGCCTGTGAAGCACCATGTTCCTCTCAACTCCTTTTTTCAAGGCTCCTCCTCCTCAGTGGTTCTGGTTTTAGTTAAT
This sequence comes from Plecturocebus donacophilus, assembly GCA_004027715.1. NCBI lineage: Eukaryota > Metazoa > Chordata > Mammalia > Primates > Pitheciidae > Plecturocebus > Plecturocebus donacophilus. The sequence goes on from PVKP010006445.1 coordinate 14,563, forward strand.
ACCACCATGAGCCACATGTCTGCCTTTACCGGTAACCTGGCAGCTTAGATTTCTTCCTCAGCTTAGTGATTCTCAAGCTTTTTTTTAGTCTCAGGACCATCTTAAAGTTATTTTGAAACCAAAAGAGGTTTTGTTGATGTGAGTTGCGTCTATCAACACTTACCAAATTAGTACTAAGATATTTTATAAGTTCCTATTAATCAATTTCTTTAAAATAACATTAATAAGCCATTTTAAGTCAACATAATTAACATTTTCATTAAAAAACCCAGTTTCAAAAACAAAGAAATGAATGATAAGAATCAAAATGCTTAATGGTAAAATGAAGAAATTAGTGAGAAGAGAGTGTTGAGCAAACATTATAGAAGAGCACGGTTTTGGACTAAGCTCCAATGGACCAGATTAGAAACAAAAATAAAAATGGAGTCACCCATGCCACTACCAGACCAGAACTGAGTTATTATCTGACCTACAGAGAAATCACAAGAGCAAGATAAAAGCCTAATTAACCAAACAGACCAGTTTCAGTGAGCATGATAAGGAAGGTCCCTCTGTTTTAACCTAAGTAACCTGATGTGCACCAATTAGTTGTTTCTCTATTGCTGAGTCTCCCTGTTCCTGTTTCACGGGGAAAGTAACTTTAAAATAACCAATCCACTTTTTGCTCTTTGCTTCTGCTTTCTTCATCATTTTCTGTCTATAAAACCAAACTTCTCTGCTCTATTTATTAGAAGTTGTATTCTATTTTACAGAACAAAAGTACTGCCTAACTCTAGAATCACAGTGAAGCCAATTGAGATCTTTAAATTTTTGTAATTTTGTCTTTTGACAAGTGGTATTGCTTAATGTGTTTAGTGCCGGCCTTATATTCAAGTAGCTGGACTCTCATATCTGCTTCTGAATTCAATCTGCTGTGATATAAGACATTATAGAGTCTTTAGAAATCTCTACTGTATTCTCATGAGAGCGTAAAGGTTAAAAGGGCAAATAATGTTTTAATGTTGTCATGAAAATAGCTTTGACTTTGAGAACGATCTGAAAGAGTCTCAGGAAGTCACAGGGGGTCTCCATTACTCCCTAAATTGAATTGATCACAAAGCGCTGACTCATATGCCTAGGTCAGGCAGGAGTAAGTTCTTGACAACATTAATTATAAAAATCCACCTATGCAAAAGTTTTACAGGGTCTGAGATGAGGTTTTGATGGCACACAGCTTTTTTTTTTTTTTTAATGAAAAACAAAGAACAAAGTAGAAAAAAAATCCCATTAGACATGTTTCATGTTCTTACGGGTCTCCTCAGATGCTCACAGGCAGGGTCTTCTCCCTGGCCACTCCACCTTCACTCAGCCTGCAAATGTCTCCTAGCTCCAGCCCTTATTTTCCTTCAGTTTCACCCTTGGGTTGTAGAAGAACTTAGGTCTCTTGTGTGTTTACTCATTCAGTTTTACAAAAAAAATAAAAAAGTTTATCATCATCAAGGCGTAGTGGGCATTTGATGGTTTCAACACTAAAATAAAAAATTTTATAACCTTACAATGTGGGAAAATTTTACATAATGAGACCTACTTGAAAATAATCTCTTAACTGTTGTATTGCAAAACTGACATATTTGAAAATAAAACATGCAAACTAAGCCTATTCTTTGCAAATTAAATATCTGCTGAAGTTGCTTTTGCTAGTCAATGGGGAAAGGGGAAGACATCTATTTGGACCCTCTATACTCCTTTGGCCAGTTTTCATGGTACTCAGACAAATGCAGCAACCTCAGTATGAGAAGAGTGTGCTAATCAGTACCCCTGTAAACCAAAAATAACATTCTAAGCCCCCAACCATCTGAAAGGGCCCCTTCTCTCCACCAAGGGCATCCCAAAATTAACCTAAAAAAACTGTTCAGGCCATGATGGAAGGGTGCCTTGGACAAGCCTCAATTATAGTATCCTCCCATTCGGGGTTCAGGACTAGCAGACCAACATTAACATCAATATGGGCCTTAAGCCTGATATGAAACATTTATAATCTGTCCTCTCTGAGGCCTGCTACCTGGAAGTTTCATCTGCATAATAAAACTTTGGTCTCCACAGCCCCTTATTGTAACCCAGACATTCCTTTCTATTGATTACAGATCTTTAGATAATAACTCCTCCAACCAATTGCCAATGACAAAATCTTTAAATCTATGAACTTAAATCTATGACCTAGAAATACCCACTTCAAATTATCCTGCCTTTCCAGATTTGATCAATGTACATGTCAGGTCTCCACATGCAAGCCTGGACTCAGAAAGTCTGAAGTCCTGCCTGACTCAGCTGATCGGCCCCCCACCCCAGGCCTGCATTCACCATTATCCCTAATCGCCCAGTGAGAGCTTCCCCTGGAGGAGCATCTCACCCCACGCTGCCATCTTAACTGTTCTTATGATAACGTGAATACTCCTCACCCATCCTGCCATCTTAACTGTTCTTAAGATAATGTGACTACTCCTCGCCCATCCTGCCATCTTAATTGTTCTTATAATAATGTGACTACTCCTCGCCCCACCCTACCTTCTTCACTACTCTTCCGCCTTACTCCACCTGACATTATAACTCAACTTTTGCTCAACTTATGGTAATGTATACTCCTTGCCCCTACCCCCACCACTGTAACTGATCGTACTCTGTAACACCCCCTCCAAAAAAAATTGCCCCAACCTATAAAAGCAATTCTCACCCTTACCCTCTGTGCCTGTCCTTTCTTGGATTCCACTCGCTTGCCCCCAAATGCGAAATAAAAGGGTCTTGTCGCCCACACAAAGCCTGTTTGGAAGATCTCTTTGTTAAATGTGTTTAATATTTGGTACTATTGGATGGGAGTAACAGTACATTGTAAATGTGTGGATTGATGTATCACACCTCCCTAACATGTGCAAAGCCAGTTGCACCCTGGCCACCCTGGGGACATGTCATCGGCACCTTCTTAGGCTGTTTTATGGGTGTGTCCTTAACTAGTTTATATAAACTAGATAGAAAATTTAGAATTGAAAACTGCAATCAATCAGCAAGAAGAGAGGAAGGACAGAAAGGAGGAGGATGAGAAGGAGTGGGCAAAGAGGAAGGGGAGAGAGGCAGGAGAGAAGGACTTCTAACTGGACGGCACAATGCCAGAATAGAGCAAGAGAGAGTCGGTGAAAGTAAAGGTAGATCAACGTAAGTGATTAAATCTCCATGACAGAGAGAAATACACTTTTAAAAATGAATGGAACCTCAAGGACTTGAGGGACAATAACATATATCAGCAGAGGGCTGTGAACACAAAAGTATTTGAGACGGGGCTCAGTCCATTTTGAAAGTTTACTTTGCCAAGGTTAAGGACACACCCATAAAACAGCCTCAGGAGGTGCTGATGACATGTCCCCAGGGTGGCCAGGGTGCAACTGGCTTTGCACATGTTAGGGAGGTGTGATACATCAATCCACACATTTACAATGTACTGTTACTCCCATCCAATAGTACCAAATATTAAACACATTTAACAAAGAGATCTTCCAAACAGGCTTTGTGTGGGCGACACAAAATATTTGACTTGTGACTTGCTCTGACCAATGAAATGTGGGCAGAAGTGAAGAACATTGCTTCCAGCCAGCGATGGTGAGAAGCTGCTGCACGATCCAGCCACTCTTCCACAGCCACAGTAACTGGGAAGCCACATATCTCAGGTGGCACATCAACAAAATAAGGGAGCCTTTATCAGCCTGCATCCTTGAGGTCACAAAGGCAAGTTCTAAGAAGGGCATGCAAACTCCATTCTACAACCACAGTGAGTCCACTGGCTTGTGCTATACATGGCTCCTAAGACAACCTCTCCACTGGCCTTTAACCTGACTAAGTGCAACGTTAAAGCACCTATAGCCTCTTGTCACTCTGAAGGGAAATCCTAACCTAGAAAGGTGCTAACACAGAGGAAACAGATGAGAGTGAAGGAGGAGAGAAACCAAGCCCACGCCCTGGGAAACTGTCTGGACTACAGCATGACTCACCCAAGGAAGTCTCAACTCTGAACTTTTCAGTTATGGGCTGATGTTTTTCTTTGCTTTTTTTTTTTTTGTAACTTACACTCCTACCTTATTTACATGGGAACCTAAGAACAAAACAAAGGGAACAGAGGAAGAAAATATACATATATTTCCAGCTGCTATTTAGGAGGCAAAACCCAGAGAACAACAAAACTAGTATCTAAGGGCTTTCTTTGGAAAAACAATTACTCTGTCTCTTAATAACATAATGTTATTTATTTTCATGAAACTAGCATACATTTCTCAATTGCCTTAAACCATGCTTTTGGATAGGTATTATGAGCTTATCAAAACAAAAACAAGCTTCTAAGAGGAGAGATACTTTTAAAAAATTATTTCTGCTTCAAAATGTTGGTGGTATAAAAAGGTAAGGGAATTAATAAATAATGCTATTTTTGAAAAAAAAAGAAACAAAAAAAAAACCTAAGAATATGATGATGAAAATTTGTAAATCCAAGATAACATCATTTTTTCTCCTTGCCAACCCTCCCCGCCCGGCCCCGGAAGTGTTTTTCTGGTGCTCAGGCTGACAGCAAGAGCAATGGTGGATTTCCATCAGATCAATTGTGCACTGAGGTTTTGAACATTGTGTGTGGGACTTTGACTTTAAACAAAAATGATATTTCTATTTATAATAGCATCAAGGTGCATGACATAATAAAACCAATTTTGAAAAATGGCCATTGCATCATGACCACTCTCTTAAAATTTATTAATATATAAAGATAAATTGCTAGAGTTTTAGTTCAAGACACAATGGAATAAGCACACAATGTCTCTCAAATTATGCATGAATAAAACTTGGAAGCAATGCTAGAGCAAGGTATTTTAGGATTCAAAAGTAAATAATATGATGTTAATTAAAGGAAAGACCAGAATTTAAAGTGCCACCTAAATGGCCATGAGATTAACATTTTTTCCTCCTTTTCTATCCCTGCTCTAGTCTCAACACAGCCCCAAATACTGGAAATTGGCAGAGAAGCCCTAATGTTTTGTCTCAGAAGGAAAGGGAAGCCCTCATGCTCAGATAAAGGAAAAAATCCCACCACCACATCCCCTCAAGCTTCTTTTTCTTAATACTTTCTTCTTGGGTCATTGTCCTTAAAAAATTCTGTGACAGTAGAAGTAATGGGAACCCACAAGGCTCAAATTTCTTAGGGAGCTGAAGCTTCTTCTCATATCAGAAAAGCTCTGGTTCCAAGATCGAGGAAAAACCCACGCTAATTTTTTTTCTCTCTGTGTCTTTCAGGCACTTGTTTCTGGTTGTAGGCACAGTCACAGCAACACACAGCACAGGGTAACAAAAGCCCCAGCTCTCTTAATGGGGAACTAAAAAGGGAAATACTGGGAACTGGGAAACACTGGGGAGATTACGGAGAAAGAAGAACTCAGGGAAACAACCCTCTGAAGTTGCCTATGAATTCCTGGGCTTCCCTGTAAGCTATCTGTGTGTAGATCTGCTCCTTCTCGGCATACTAAAGAAGGAGAGACCTGAAATAAAAGGCAGTTCCTACGGGCCAGACTGGATACAGAGTGGCATGCACATGAGACAGTTCAAAATAACACTTGCAGGAATTTGAAAGCTGAAATTATGTTGAAGCCAAAGACCACAGAATGCATGCTGGAACTTGCAACCTAAACCTAATTATGTTGACTACCTACCAGAAGAAAAAAAAAATCTATGTTCTCCATAGGATTTAAACAAGATTCATAACATAGTATTAAACTATGTAAGAAACAATATAAATTATACAAAGAAAAAGGATTACATCAACTTGCATAGGCAAAGACATTCAATAAATGTCAAAGATAAAACGACATAGATGTTTGAATTAGATCACAAAGACTAAAAGCAACTATGATAAAAATGAGTCAAAGTTGTCATTGGAAGCAATTTTGAAACAACTGGGGAAAAAGGAAGCCCTCAGCAAAAAAAATTACAAGATATAACGATGTGGCTGGGGGCTTAGTGGTGTGAGCCTATAGTCCCAGCTTCTTGGGAGGATCACTTGAGCCGAGAAGTTCGAGGTTAGCCTGGGCAAAAAACTAAAAAAAAAAAAAAAAAAAGGTTATATCATTTTTGTTTAAAGTCAAAGTCCCACACACAATGTTCAAAACCTCAGTGCACAATTGATCTGATGGAAATCCACCATTGCTCTTGCTGTCAGCCTGAGCACCAGAGAAACACTTCCAGGGCGGGGGGGGGGGCGGTTGGCAAGGAGAAAAAATGATGTTATCTTGGATTTACAAATTTTCATCATCATATTCTTAGGTAAAACATATTTAGTTACTGTCCTTCAAAAGTTTTCCTTTGTCTTTTTTTTTTTTTTTGGTTGATGTTCTTGGTAAATAAAAACAGAAGTTTGAATATTTAAATGTTAAATTTGCCAGGCAGAGCAATAGCTTTGCTTAGAGCACAGCTTATTCAATAGTGACCCCTTCCCAATTAACTTTGGCATTCGTATTCAATCTCCATATATGAATAAGAAAAATACCATGATCCAGAGGCTGCATTGAACCATTGCTAGGCTTCTATCTACAAGATCCTTCTCTGTCTCTCAGAAACTTCTTTGTATGTCTTGTATCTCACTTAAGTATAAAGTAGGCTTTTTCACCAGCCCGCTTAAAAAGTCTTTCTAAGTCACTGAAATGCGTGGCTTTTCCCGTCTCTCCCACCATAGTGACTGTGTATTTCCTAAAGCCTTTCTTGTCTTTCCCAACACAGATGCCGCTAACCCTTATGGCCTCTGCATATGAATTAGGAAGAGACCCCAGTTCTTTGAGGTGTGCAGCCCTATGCTGAGAAGCAGGATAAAGAGCAGAACTTAAATCACTATTATTATTATTATTAATTTTATTTATTTATTTATTTGTTTTTTAGGTAAAGTGTCATCTGTTCCCCAGACTGGAGTACAGTGACACAACCTTGTGCCACTGCAACCTTCACCTCCTGGGTTCAAGCAATTCTCCTGCCTCAGCCTCTTGAGTAGCTGGAACTACAGGCACGTGCCACCATGCTCGGCTAATTTTTGTATTTTTAGTAGAGACAGGGTTTCTACGAAACCATTCTTTAATCCTTACCTCAGGTGATCAGCCTGCCTTGACCTCCCAAAGTGCTGGGAGTACACGCGTGAACCAAGAACTTAAATTAGACATCCACAACTTTACCTCCTCACCTGACTTTTGGCAAAACTCTATATCCATTTCAACTTTTTCTTTTCAACTTAAGTGTTAGCATTTTACAAAGTTTCTTCCTTGGACATCTTCCTTTTTAAAATAAACACTAGTTCTGGGCAGTTGCTTATACTTCCAGACCTTTAGCTATCATCTAAATGCTGATTTTCTTAAATATGTTATTCTAGTCCTAACTTTTCTCAGTAATCGAGGTTGTTATTTCCTATGGACAAACATTCCAGAATATTCTAAATTTTCCTTGGAGTACCATGCCCTCAAAAAAAATGAAACATTTATTGCAACTTATGATTATAAGTTGCAACAACAAAAATAAGAAATGCAGCAACAAATATTCTCTCTCTTTTCTACCTCAAAGAAGCCACTATCCTCCAATAGTTGCCACAATTCAATTTCTTTTTTTTTTTAACTGGGGACAACGTATCTGGAGGAATCATTAAGAAAATTAATTACTTCTGCAGAAAAATTATACTCAACAAATACATCTCTTTTCTCTTTTAAATATCAAATATGGTGACCAATTTGAGTCAAAGAAGAAAGTAAAATCATAATTCAAAAGTGCAATATCTATGATAGGTTTTCTTAAGCATCAATAGCATATCTTTGTGACTTGCAAATTGCTGTCCCATCTTTTCATTTATTATTATTATTTTATTTAAAGGGAACATACTTTGGTTGAAAATGTCTTATTGCTCTTTTCTGTACAACATAAATATAAGGCATTTTTCTTTTTTTTAAAAGACAGGGTTTCACCATGTTGGCCAGGATGGTCTCGATTTCTTGACCTTGTGATCCGCCCGCCTCGGCCTCCCAAAGTGCTGGGATTACAGGCATGAGCCACCGCGACAGGCCAAATATAAGGCATTTTAAAGCGCAGCAAGAAATCCCAGCGTCTTTCAAGTCACAAGCATACCGGAATAGAATAAAACCGCTATATGCAGAAGCACATTATCTGAGGGCACAATTGAAGCATCACACATCAATGTAAACCAGGTCCTACCAAATTTGCAGCACAGGGGTTCCTCGGTTGTCTCATCTAGCTGCCATATTTGTTTGTTTAAATATTCATATACATTTCTTTCTACCTGAATCTACAGGAAGTATATAATGGGTAACATTTACACAAAACTTTTCCATTAAGTAAAGTGCTTTCATGCACTTAGTTTGCAGTGCTCACAAAAACTTGTGGGCTTCATACAATGAACATTATCCTCATTTTATCAGTGAATAAAATGATCCAGAGATAGCTGAATGTACATAAAATTAGTGAGACAAAGGGAGAAGCTATATCATCTTTCTTGTGTGGTCATCCTTCCACCGTATCATTTTGCACGCATAATTATGATATTTGTTACAAAGAATTGGAATTAAAATGAAATCATTAGATAGTTGGTCAATAATAATGCTTTGCTTGTGTGAATGTTGTAAATAGCATACTATTTTTAAGGAAGAAATAAAAAAGTAAACCCTTTTAACGGTAATTTAGCAAATTTATTTTATGTGAGTCCTAAAATCAGTTTTGGAAGAAAAAAGTTGAGGACAGCGTTGAAGATGTCAGGTAACACATTAAAAAGCTACTATCACCAAGGGTACTAGAGGAGAAGTGATAGACATTAGGTCTTTAAAATGCAAATTAGGTACAAGTAAAAGAATGCTATATTTAACATATGAAACTGATTCTGAAGTCTCCATGGCAACTACTAAAATGTTAAGCATAAATTATGTGATTAAAGTTATCAAAGATAGCTTTCTTTCAGCCTAAGCAATTGTAAACCAGACGATGAAACTGGTTCTTTTTCAGAAAGTCCTATCAAGTACACCTCTGGAAGATAATTAGAAGAAATTTTGTCCATGATAGGCTAAGCTGATTAATAATTTTGGAAATGAAATATATTGCTTTAGTTTAAGTGGAATCCAGGACTAATCTCTACATTAGAGAAAAGATGCTTGTAGTAGTTTGGCATCCTGTATTAGTTTGATAATATAAGATGATCCTTCACTGGAGAAAAGTACAAACAAAAGCTTCTTATTTTACTATTCCATTTCAGTCAATGATAAACATGGTCTAAATTATTTTGTTCTTTAACTTGTATGATATGAATGTGTGTGTGTATGGCTGTGTTACGTACATTTGTCTTGAGCAGTTTTTGAAGGGTAGCAGAATATACCACCCCAAAACAAGCCACTTTAGCGTGAGTATTATTATGAGCTGAAGGCAATTGGAAAGAAGGAGATATAGGACGAGCTCTCTGTGTTGGGCATAAATTTGCAAAAGTAAAGGTCTCCGTTTCTACCAGGAAGGACAAAGGTTTATCACAGAGATAACTTTAGACCATATGAGCCTGGAGCTGCACCAGAAAAATTTATTAACAAACCTTACTAGCTGACCATAATCTACCCCATGTTTGCTCTTCCACAATTTGCCACCCCTAGAGGCCCAAGGTCCTTTTCTTTGCCTTATCACTCATCTAAACATTTACTATGTTTTGTTGAAGGTATCATATAAAAGCTGGAATTCTGAGCCACTTCTTGAAGAGTTACTCACTTTCTGGGTATCTCTCATGTATATGAGACATACATTTTAGCAAATGTTTGTTTTTCTCTTGTTAATCTTTTATTATTGAGTTTCTAGCTAAGAACTTGTAAGAGTAGATAGAAAATTATTTTTTCTTCCTCCACAGTTTAGTGTCAGTGTAAAACAAAAGATATTATATTCCAAATAATAAATTACAAGTTCTTTATGGAATTCTGGAGTATCATATTGTAAAACATCTAAAAATTGATGTATTAAATGTCCAACTCTACAATTGTGAAACATTTGATACAAAATTCCATGCAATTTTCTTCAGCCATGTATGAACTCACCATAACTATTTCAGGCATCTTTTTTGTGTTTCTTTACTTGGTAAATCTCATTCAGCTCTGAGATATCTTGATGAGTCAGAAAGTCGACACTGCAAGTGTTAAAAAAATCTACCAAGGCCAATAAAATTAGATGGCAAATAATTTTAAATTTGGGTCCAAAAATCAACTAAATAAAAATGAGCCAAACTATGGGGAAAACATGCTTTAGGTTTTTGCATATTCCCTATGCATCAATAGTTTGAAAAAAATGTTCAAACCGAATCAACAAATGACAGCCACAGAGAACAACTGGATACAAAGACAGAATGAAAATGACGTTATTTGTAAGGGAAAGAGATAAAGCTTTCCCGACATCCTATTTTGAAGGTTAGCTAAAAGTGAACTTAACAATAGGCAGATTCATAGGAGAAAAAGGCATACAAATTTATTTAATATGCACAGGGGAAAAAATCACAGGACAGTGATTACCCAATAACTCAATGATGTCCAGATGCCTATATATCCTTTCTTGTAGAAAAGGAGAGATGGGAAAAAGTGATGATTTGAGGGATCGTCAGTAAATGATTCTCAGGGGGAGTGAATGGGCCTATTGTTCAACGCTTAGTAAATGAAATTTAATTGGACCAGAGAATAGAGGAATAGAATTTAATATAGACTAATGGCATTTTAGGCTATCACGTTCAAAATGGAAACATAGCCTTTCTTTGACGGATGATGGCCCTATTAAAAGGTGAAGGGGCAGGCGCAGTGGCTCACACCTGCAATCCCAGCACTTTGGGAGGCCAAAGCGGGTGGATCACCTGAGGTCAGGAGTTCAAGACGAGCCTGGCCAACATGGTAAAAACTCATCTCCATTAAAAATATAAAAATTAGCCGGGCATGGTGATGGGTGCCTGTAGTGCCAGCTAGTGGGGAGGTTAAGGCATGAGAATCACTTTAAACCAGGAGGTGGAGGTTGCAGTGAGCCACACTCCAGCCTGGGTGACAAGAGTGAAACTCCATTCTCAAAAAAAAAGACAAAAAAAAAAGAAGTGAAGTTACTCATTGTCTGTCAATCTTTATATTCTCGATTAAAGGGAAAAAAGGAGATGCCTCTTTGGTCCTGCATGTGCAAGAAATCAAGGACATATTAACATTTGCTTTTCTGTGGTAGTTGATTCATCCACTTAGTAAATACCAGTAAATGTTTATCATATGCAAGGCACTCTGTTAAGTGGTGGGTTGGACTCAACCTATGATAGCAAATAAGGTATAAGTACAACAGTCAAATTTCCTTCAAGGTTGCCCCTCATTATTGAGATCAATGAGAGGCTTTCATTTAGGGTGGCTGCAGAAGAGGCCACAGCCAGCAATCCCTTGCTATAAGCTAATTTTGATAGAAATAAACTCTTTAGTAATCATGATTCTGTAGCATCTTATTTCGATACTCATGTTTATTCTATCAGTACATTAGTCATTGTGCTAGATTTGGCAAATAGAAATGAAAAATCCAGTCTTGACCTTGTTAAAATCAAAGGCAGTAATGGTGATGAAAAATGAATCATTAAGCCAAAGACTTCAAGATGATTCCATTTTCGCCTTCTTCCTTTTTAATTCAATTTTCCCATTATAGTCATTCATTTTGCTAATTTAAGAGATTTCATTTTTTCAGGTTACAGTTTTATTGATATATAATTCACACACCATAAAATTTACCCAGTTAAAATATGAAGTTAAACTTTTTTTAGTTCACACAGTTGTGAACTTTAAAAAACCCAATAATTTATTAGTTGTGAAATTTTTAAAAAATCAATTCTAGAATTTTTTATTACCTCAAAATGAAATCTGTATATATTATCACTTCCCTACTCACTTATTTTCCAAGTCCTGAGTAACTACTAATCTGCTTCCTGTCACTACAGATTTTCCTGTTCTGGACATTTAATTTGAATGGAACCATATAAAAAAATCTACATTTCATAGCTTTTACTTAGCACACAGTTTTTAAAGCTTATTCATGTTATAGCACAGATCAGTAATTCATTACTTTAAGTAACTGAATGATAGTCTATTGTATGGTTATATCACATTTTGTTTATCCATTCTTTAGTTTATAGACATCTGGGTTGTTCCTACTTTTTGGTTATTATGAATAATGCTGCTATAAATATCCATGTGTAAGTTTTTTGTGGACATTGTCTTCTTTTCTCTTGGACACATGCATAAAAATGGAATTGCTGGATTACAATGTAATTCTATGCTTGACCATTCATGGAGCTGTAAAACATTTTTCTAAAATGGCTACAACGTTTTACATTCCTCTCAGAAATTTATGAGGGCTACAATTTCTCTACATGTGCACCAGCATTTACAGATATCTGACTTTTTGATCCTAGCCAACCTAGTGGGTATAATATGAAAAATAAATGATTAAGCCAAAGATTTCAAGATGATTCCATTCTCGCCTTCTTCCTTTTAAATTCAATTTCACTGTGGGTTTGCATTTTCTTGGTGACTAATAATTCAAGCATCCTTTTCTGTGTTTATTGGTCATTTGGATACATTACTTTGGAGAACCAGCTATTCAGATCCTTTGTCCATTTTCTTTTTAATTACTCATTTGCCTTTTTACTATTGAGTTGAAAGAATTTACGTATATACATACGTATGTCTGTGTTCATAAAATACATATATTTTATGCATATGTGTTTTATATATACAAGCTTCTTATCAGATATTTTCATCCATTCTGTGGGTTGACTTTTTTATTTTCTTGATAGTGTTCCTTGAGGCACAGAGGTTTTTCATTTTAATAAACTCTAATTTATTTACTTCTTGTTTGATCATGCTTTTGGTATATTTAAGACTGCATCACCAAATCCGAGTACACGAAATTTATCTCAAATTACTCATCTGAAATTCTCATCCTTTTGAGCTTTGATATTTAGACCATCAGTCCATTTTGAGGTCATATTTGTATAGAGTATGAGGCAAGGTTCCGATTTCATCTGAAATTCTCATCCTTTTGAGCTTTTGTATTCAGACCATCAGTCCATTTTGAGCTCATATTTGTATAGAGTATGAGGCAAGGTTCCGGTTTCATATGATTTTTCCAATGGTCTCAGCAGCATTTGTGGAAAGCACTATCTTTTCCATTTAGTGTTCTTGTCGCCTTTTTAAAATGTCTGTTGACCATGGATCAGGGGTTTACTTCTGATCTCTCAATTCTGTTGTGCTGCTCTGTTGGGATACTTAGGCCAGTACCACAATAGTCTGATTACTGTTGCTTTGTTTTGAAATCAAAAAGTGTGAGTCTGTCACCTCTTACTTCTTCAAGTAGAGTAGTAGGATTCAGACTTTTAATGGCATTTCTGGATCCCTTGAGTTAACAGGAATTTTAGGAGCAGCTTGTCAATTTCTACAAAGAAACAAGCTCAGATTCTAAAAGAAATTTCATTGAATCTGTAGATGAATTTGGGGAGCACTATCATTTTAACAATACTGAGTCTTCTGATTCATGAATAGAAGAGACATTTCTATTTGCTCAGATCTTCTTAAATTTCTTCCAACAATGTTTTATAGTTTTAAAAAATAAGAATTTAAGATTATTTTGTTAAAATTGTTTCTAATTATATTCCTCTTTTATGCTATTGTAAATGCAATTATTTTCTTAATCTTCTTTTCAAATTTTTCACTGCAGGTATATAGAAATGTAATTGATTTTTGTTATTAATCTTGTTTCTTGCATACTTGCTGAACTCATTTATTAGTTCTAACTTTTTTAGTTGATTTCTTAGGATGTGCCATGTACAAGATATAAGATCATGTCATCTGTCATCTGAAGTTATAGTACGTTGTATATTCCTTTTCACTCATCTCAAAATATTTCTTAATTTTCTTTTTTTTTTTAATTACAATGTATCCACAATGTGCTGTTTAATGTCTACATGTTTATGTTTTGCAATTTGTTTTCCTGTTTTTGGTTGATAATTTCATTTCATCATGGTCAGAGAACAGACATTATTTTATTATCATTATTTTAAGTTTATTTATTTTTTTAATGGTCTAGTATACGATCTACCATGCAAAAGTTCCACATGCATTTGAAAAGAATCTATATTGTACATTTGTTGGGTGGAGTGTTTTGTAGATTTAGGTCTAGTAGGTTTATATTGTCACCTTGTTGAAATTCTGCATACCTGTTAATCTAATTTTGAATGTAAAGTTTGAAGTCTCCAACTATTGTTGTTGTGTTGTCTGTTTCTCTCTTCCTTCTTTGTTTCTGTCAGTTTGCCTTAGGCATTTTGGAGATCCAGTTTTAGGTGCATATCCGCTTCGTTATAGCTTCCTGATAGACAGAGCCTTTTTATTATTATAAAATACTCTTCTATCTAGTCACATTTTTTTTGTTGTTGTTTTCTCATCTATTTTGTGTGATATCAGCATAGCCACTCCAGCTTTCTTATGGTTGTTGGTGTGATTCTTTTTTTTCCATTCTTTTTCTCTCAATTTCTTTGTATCTTTGAATCTGAAGTTATATCTTCTGGATAAAATATGTAATTAGATCTTATTCTTTTGCAGTTTTTTTTTTTTTTTTTTCTTTTTATTCAATCTGACAGACTCTGCTGTTTGAATGGGTTTCTTTGTTCATTTTCATCTTGTATTGTTATATAAGTGGTTGAATTTATGTCTGACATTTTACTTTTTGTTTGCTACATGTCTTATGATACTTTTGTTTCTCTATTCTTCAGTGACTGAATGCTCTTGCATTAAGTGTATTTTTCTAATATATGATTTTAATTGTTTTTAACTGAATATGGATGTTTATTTCTTTAGTGGTTTCACTAGAGTTTAGCATATACCTTTTAACTTTTCAGTATATGCTTCACATTGATAATATCTTAATTTCAACTTAATATGAATATGTTCTTCCTATACAGTTATATTCACTTTTTCTTTTTTGCATGTGACATTATTGTTATACATATTACAACTATATATGTCACAAACCCAAACATCCATTTTTATAATTATTAGTTTATACAATTATATATCTTTTAAGGAAGCTGGGAAAAGAAGGGAGAGCAAGTATGTATTTATAGATGTTATATTAACTTTACTAATGAATATTTCTGTTTCTTTTCATTTGTTCCTTTGAGTTCAAATTACCCTTTGGACTCATTTACTTAGCTCAATACATACTTGACCCCAACTTTGCTCTGTTATTGACAAATAACATTTCTAATGGTATACATCAGAAAACAAAATTATATGCATATTGGTTTGTATATTGTTTTTTAAATCAGTTAAGAAAGGAGAAAGAAATCTGCATTTTTATCATTTTTTATAATTAGATAGTTACTTTTACCAGTTCTCTTTTTAAAAAATGCAGTTTCAAATCACTGTTAGGAGTCCTTTGCTTTCATTATGAAGGACTTTCTTTAATGTTTCTTGTAAGGTATGTCTGCTCACAAGAATTATCTCAGTTTTTGCTTATCTTTATCAGCATATTTGAAAGATTTCTGGATTTAGGATTCTGAATTGGCAGGGTTTAAAAAAATTCCTTTCTATGCCTGAGGTTTCAATTTTTTGAATTTGAAAATGATTCAACCTTGGCATTGATTTTAAGCAGTAGGATATAAATAAATCCCACATGCTTAGTGTTCAGTGTTCCAATAATGGAACACTAGGCATAAATGGATCTTAAGCTCTTTGACTATGCTATCTTTGCCTTCTGGCCTACGTTGTTTCTGATCAAGAATCAAGTTATTAGTCTTATTGGGGCTACCTTATTAGTGATGAGTTATTTTTTCTTACTGCTTTTAAGATTATCTTCTTATAATTAACTTTTAGTATTTTTGTTATAATTTATCTGTGGATCTTTTTAAATTTACCTAGAGTTTGTTGAGCTTCTTGAATGTTTAGATTCATGTTTTGAAAATCAGATTTGAAACTTTTCAGCTGTTATAATATTTCTTTGGAAATATTTCACTTCTATCTGTTCTCTTTTCTGGCATTGCCATTATGCATGTTAGCACCTTTAAAAGCATGCTAATTTTCTATGAAGTTCCATTTATTTTTCTTCATTCTTTATGCTTTGTGTCCTTCAGATTGTATAATCTTGATCAATATATATTTAGGTGTGCTAATTCTTTATTCTACTCATTCAAATATACTGCTGTGCCCCTCTAGTGAATTTTGCATTTCATTGTGGTGGTTTTCAAGTCAAAATTTCCATTTACTTCTTTTTTTATAATTTATGTTCTTTTATTGATGTTCCTTATTTGATGAGATATGGTCATCATTGCAACTTCCTTTACTTTATTAAGCATGGCTTCTTTAGTTCTTTGAACATATTTTTAATAACTATCTGAAGTATTTTTCTGTTGTTACGTCTGACATGTCGTCATTCTCACAGGCAGTTTCTGTTGCCTGCTTTTTTACTTGTGTGTGGGTCAGATTTATTGGTTTATTTCTTTTTTTTTCCAGTAATTAAGATGTACTTTTTTTTTTAAGTTAATCTCAAAGTTTCACACATGGCTGTTCACCTACACACAAGCAAACCAGAAAACAGCATGTGGTAAAATCAGCGGTGAAAGAGTCGAAGGTTTGTATGAGTGAGGATGATTCCCAGTTTGTTGCAGTCCTCAACCACAGCTTTGTCAGCAACAGAACCGGAGAGAGCCATGACACACACTACACCACTCCTTTCAGCTTTGTCTACATTCTTTGAAAGGGAAGAAGGCATCAGAGCTGACAGACACTTCAGTCAGTTTGTCAGCCCATTCTTTCTTCTTTGCCTCAGGTAGTAATTCAGGGACTTCCTTAAAGAGTCTTCCACTTTATCAAATCTTCACCTTTGCCAGTGCTTCCACTCATATGTTGATCGATGGGATTGGAGATTTCTGCTCTCTTCACTCCCATTTTGAACTTCATCAAAAGCACTTGTGGATGGTATCTAAGCCACCAATAGTTGCCTTATTTCCTGTAAGATGAGTGCAGGGTATATGAGACTGCTACCCTGCTCCAATGCTGATAACCTGCCCGTTCTTGGCGTAGCACACAGAGTTGGACTGAGTGTACTTGACAGCAATGGTGGCTACAATGAGATCTCGGAGAGCAGACTCTGGAAGATCTTTGTTTTTGGTAATAAAATTGCTAAATAATGACTTGTCGATGACATCATTATTTCTCTTCTGGCTTAAATGAAGACCGAAGAGAGTTTGAACTTCATTTTAATCTGGTTCGTAAGACTGGTCCATCTGAAGAACACAGTAATTTCCATTTTTCTTTTTGGAAAGTATTATCAAGGCTTCTTCTTCATATCCCGGGACAATTGTACCATCAGATACTTCTCTTGAAATAATTTTTGCAGTTGGTACATCGTGAACATCAGACAATGCAACAAAATCACCAAACGAAGACATCCTATCAGCCCCTCCTCCTCTTGCATATGCTGTTGAGGTGGGTGTAAGCACGTTATGGAGATCATAGACAGTGCAGACTCCGGCCTCATCTTCATGGAGTGGAATTTCAACAGCAGCATCTGCTGGGCTGACATGTTTGAAAGAGGTAGTGGCTGGAATACCTATCACCTCTTTTGAGTTCCTTCACCAGCTGCCAGGCAATCAAAGCATCTCACACGTTTTAAATCCAGGGGCTCCATTTAGAACTGTGATGAGGAGCTTGGGCTTCAGTGCATACAGCTGGGTAGGGGTCTGATGAGGGTTCATTCCGTATCGCAAGAGCATCTGAAATATGTCTTTGCTGCACTGTTTTCTGAAATAATCTGAAATTGCTTCATCATATTGTGCCATATGAGTGAACGCCTTCGAGGCTAACTGGTGTCTGGTCTCCAAGGAGGTGTCCTTACTCTCAGAGCTCTGCATCTCTGTGGACACTGCCACAGAGTCCTCTGCTTCACACACCACCGTCACTCAATCGTGGTTTTTGGCTGCAGCTCTCAGTAAGGTTACTCCACCAACGTAAATTCACTCCACAGCCTCCTCAGCAGTTACACCTGGAGAAGCCACTGTCTTCACAAACGGATAGAAATTGCAGGTAACAACTCTGATAAGATTGGAATCAAGTCTGGACATGTCAGTGTTATATTCTGGGATATTACGAGCCAGGATTCCAGCATGGACTGCAGGATGCAGTTTTCACACGTCCCCCAACATTTCAGGAAATCCTGTCAACTCAGAGACATCTCTGACTGCCAGACCAGCATCCCTGAGAGCTTTTGCAGTCCCTCCAGAAGCGACCAGATTCAAACCAAGAGAAGTCAGGTTTCTTGCAAATTCCACAAGGTTGGCTTTGTCAGAAACACTAAGCAAGGTGAGCTGGCCAGGAACCAGGACAGCAGGTGCTGGGTCCGGGGTGAGCAGCAGGCAGCAAAGGCAGTGCCATGTGCACGGGGATTGTTTGTTTCTTTGCAAATCTCATGAAAGTTCAGACGTCCAGTATTGAAAAAATATTGTTGAGTAATTTTCTATGCTTATATAGACTGAGCTGTTTTAGAATACATAGAAAAAATGTTTTCAAAGAAATTTAACCTATCAAAAATTCTTACCTTTTTATAGTTGTGAAATATGCATGTGGTATGTTTCTTATCAATTAACTCCTAATATTCTTGAAATCTTTAAAGTGAAGTGATTTTTTGTATGCTAATGAGTTGGCTGATGGGGGGCTTCTAGGTAGCCTCAGTATGGGGGCTGCTTGCCAGGGGAACCAGCAGTGAGATTTGAGGGTTGGAATTTTCAACCTGCCCCCAATCTCCAGGGTGGGTAAAGGTTAGGTTGATCCCCAGTGGCCGCTGATATCATTAATCATGCCTATGTAAGCTGCTATGAAAATCAAAAAGGGTCAGGGTTCAAGGAGTCTGCTGAACATGTGGGGGCTTTCAGAAAGGTGGGTAAGAACACATGAACATGCCAAGAAGGAGGTGCACCCCAACTCCACAGGGAGAGATATTCCTGTGCTTGGGGCCCTTCCAGACCTTGCCCTATCTATCTCTTCATCTGGCTGTTTGTGTTTATCCTTTAATACATCATTTGTAATAAATCTTTAAACTTAAGTGTTTCCCTGAATCCTGTGAGCCACTCTAGCAAGTAAATCGAACCCAAGGAGTTATGGGAATTTATAGCAAGCTGGTCCAAAGCACAGGCAAAATAACTTGAGGTTTTTGACTGGCATCAGAAATGGGCTGTCTTGTGGGACTGAGTCTTCCATCTCTGCAATCTAATTTTGTCTCCAGATAGATAGTGTCAGAATTTAACTGAATTAGAGGGCATCAAGCTGATGTCTGCTGCAGAATTGCTTGCTTGTTTGTCGATGGGGAGAAATTCCACCATATCTTGTGTCAAAAGTATATTGTGACAGAACAGTAAGAGAAACTGAGTTTGCTATATTCCACTCAATGGTTAGAACAAAACAAAACAAAACAAGAAATAAGTGAGATGCAAATTTATGTATAGAAGGATAAAGTGATGTAAGCTGCTCAATCCCCCAACATGAAGAACAAGAAGAAGAAGAAGAAGAGGGAGAGGAGGAAGAAGAAGAAGGAGAAGAAGAGGAAGAAGAAGAAGGAGGAGAGGAGGAAGAAGAAGGACTAAATCAATATTGGTCTAGGTAAAATTAATTTTCAGAAATCAGTATCTCAAAATATTAATGAATATCTTCTTTCAGTGCTGAGAATATAGATAGTATTTTCCTCCTTTGTACTTTTACATGTTTTTTACATGCTTTGTAATATGCTTAAGTTAATTCTATAGTAAAAAACATAATGAGGTAATAAATAAATTAAACTGTAGTGTGGCCACTGTCACATACAGACTACTATACAGTTGCTTCTCCTAGCTGTTCCCTTTACTCACTGGAGTAATGTATACAATGCACTGCTTTTCTGTGAGTTCTCAAAACTTCATATTCTTAGAAGCAGCCATTTTCACAGGGTGAAATATGTTGTCTCTACTTCCTGTCTCAGTAAAATATTTTGATAATTGAAGTTCAGATCATTTAAGTACCACATTATAATCACCTGACCCAACTTTGAAACATCTCCAAATTAGTTTTATTTATAACTCATTTGAGTAGCTAATTTGGATTTCAAAATAAATTTAAGTTAAATAATAGTTTGCTAAACTGCTTTCTGAACATCTGAGTGTTTTTTATTGTGTTAGTCTAGTCTCATGATGCTATAATGAAATACTCGAGACTGGGTAATTTATAAAGGAAAGAGGTTTACGTGGCTCACAGTTCTGCATGGCTGGAGAATTGTGGAGAAGCCTCAAGAAACCTTCAATCAAGGAAGAAGGCACCTCTTCACAGGGCAGCAAGATAGAGAATGAGTGCCAGCAGAGAAAATGTCAGACACTTATAAAACCATCAGATCTCATAACACTCACTCATTATCACAAGAACAGCATGGGGGAAACCACTTTCGTGATTCAATTACCACTCACAGGGTCCCTCCCATGACACATGGGGATTGTGGAAACTACAATTTAAGATGAGATTTGGGGTGAGGGGGTCACAGAGCCAAACCATATCATTCTGCCCTCAGCCCCTCCCAAATCTCATGTCTTCACATTTCACAACACAATCATGCCCTTCCAACAGTCCCCCAAAGTCTTAACTCATTTAACCCAAAAGTCAAAGTCTTACCTGAAATAAGGCAAGTCCCTTCTGCCTATGAGCCTGTAAATCAAAAGCAAGTTAATTACTTCCTAGACACATTGGGTAAATACACTCATTCCAAATGGGAGAAATTGGCTAAAGCAAAGAGGCGACAGGGACCATTCATATCTGAAATCCAACTGGGCAGTCATTAAACCTTAAAATTCCAAAATGATCTCCTTTACTCCATGTCTCACATCCAGCTCACATTGATGCAAGAGGTGTGCTCCCATGGCCTTGGGCAGCTCCACCTCTGTGCCTCTGCAGGGTATAGTCCCTTTGCCAGCTGCTTTCATGAGCTGACATTGAGTGCCTATGCTTTTCCAGGTGCATGATGTAATCTGTCAGTGGATCTACCATTCTGGGGCCTGGAGAACGTTGGCCTGCTTCTCATGGCTCCACTAGACAGTGCTCCACTGTGGATTCTGTGTGAGGGCTCCAACCCCACATTTCTCTTCTGCACTGCCCTAGCAGAAGTTCTTCATGAGGGCTCCATTTATGCAGCAACCTTCTGCCTGGATATCCAGGTATTTCCATACATCCATTGAAATCTAGGCAGAGATTCCCAAATCTTGATTCTTGACCTCTGTGCACCTGCAGGCACAGCAGCATGTAGTAGCTGCCAAAGCTTGGGATTTGCACCCTCCGAAGCCATGGCCCAAATGGTACCTTGGCCTCTTTTTGCATGGCTACAGTGGCTGGATTGCAGGGTGCCAAGTCCCTAGGTTGCACATAACAGATGGGCCCCAGGTCCAGCTCAGGAAACCATTGTTTCCTCCTAGGCCTCCAGGTCTGTGATGGCAGGGGCTGCCGTGAAGACATGGCCTGGAGACATTTTCCCATTGTCTTGGTGATTAACATGCAGCTCCTTGTTACTTATGCAAATTTCTGCAGCAGGCTTTAATTTCTCCCCAGAAAATTAGGGAGAAAATGGAATTTTCTTTTATATTTCATCATCAGTCTGCGAATTTTCCAAACTTTTTTATTTCTCTTGAACACTTTTCCACTTGGAAATTTCTTCCGTCAGACTCCCTAAATCTGTTCTCTCAAGTTCAAAGTTTCACATATCTCCAAGACAGAGGGAAAATGCCACCAGTCTCTTTGCTAAAACATAAAAAGAATCACCTTTGCCCCAGTTCCCAAGAAGTTTCTCACCTCCATCTGAGACCACCTCAGCTTGAACTATATTGTCCATGTCACTATCAGCATTTTGGTCAAAGCCATTCAACAAGTCTCTAGGAAGTTCTAAAGATTCCCACATTTTCCTGCCTTCTTCTGAGTCCTCCAAAGGGTTCCAGCCTGTGCCTGTTACCCAGTTCCAAAGTCACTTCCACATTTTCAAGTATCTTTATAACAGCACACCAATACTTCTGGTATGAATTTACTC
The DNA here is from genome assembly GCA_004027715.1 of Plecturocebus donacophilus. NCBI lineage: Eukaryota > Metazoa > Chordata > Mammalia > Primates > Pitheciidae > Plecturocebus > Plecturocebus donacophilus. Next base: position 36,715 of record PVKP010006445.1, read on the forward strand.
TATCAGTCCATTCTCATGCTGCTATGAGGAAATACCTGAGACTAGGTCATTTATTAAAAAAAAAAAAATAGGCTCTATTGACTCATAGTTCCACATGGTTGGGGAGATCTCAGGAGACTTACAACCATGGCTGAAGGTACCTCTTCACAGGGGAGCAGGAGAAAGAATCAGTATCAGCAGGAGAAATGCCAGACACAAAACCATCAGATCTCATAAGATGCACTCATTATCCTGAGAACAGCATTGGGGAAACTGCCCCCATGATTTAATTATCTCCCACCAGGTCCCTCCCTCAACATGCGGGGATTATGAAAACTACAATTCCAAGAGAAATTTGGATGGGAACACAGAGCCAAACCATATCCATTTCTAAACTATACATGATATTAATAAATTATTCCATATACTCAACAGTGAGATAAAACACAAAGATTTTCTCAAGATTGTGTAAATTTTAGAAGTTTAATTAAATTTAGTTATAATTTATGGAATTATAATTTATTAAGTCCCATAGTGATTTGTATACATATTGAGTTAGGTAAGAGAGGTATGCAGTACAAAAAGGTGGGATAGGACATATGCCATAAAAGTTAATTTCAATAGTTTGTAAATGTGGCACAATGAAGTAGGAAATGGGTAAGTATAGGAAACACACACACAATATGAACAAACTCAAGGTAACCAAGATTCGAAATTGATGTATCAGGTTCTGCTGCCTCACAATTTCATCAATAAGACCTGTGAACCAAGAAACAGCCTCTTAAAAGGTTTTTCTACTTGTACTATTTCATTATTTCCCCATCTTCAATTCAATCTTTACCTTGGAGAAGAGTGATAATTAAAGATAAAATCCAATCCCCTTTTGCTTAGAATAACCTAAACGACACATGATTTGCACCCACCTCCCTCTGACCTCTTCCACCACTTGTCCTATTTTGTAATCTTTCTCCACTACTTCATCTTCTTTCTGTTGTAAAATGTGATTTACAAAACAGCACCACTCTGGGTCAGGGCTCTAAAATGAAGTGGGAATCCCTTCTAAAGAGGACTCCCTGCACAACCTGCAAACTGACAAAACAGGAACTTTCCTCGAACATTTGAATTGGGCAAAATTACCACACCCACAATCTCCTGGTACACAGCTAAACCTCTCCAGGTCTGCAATTCCTGAACAGCAACCATCAATGAACTGTGGACTGAAGTCCTAAGCCATCCATCTCCACCAGTGATAATTCTCTCAAACACAACTTGTGTAATCACCCTCAGCATCCTTGTAAAAATCCCTATATCCTCCTTTTTTTTTTTTGGAACAGAATTTGGCTTCCAGTCACATCTGTGTCTAATAAATTGCAGTTCCCAAGACCCCAGTAAGCACACCATCTTACTGCTTTGCAATATGGTGCTTGGCCTCTTCGTGGTTGTCACTTCTGTGTTATAGATTCTGCTAAACACTCCTCCCATAGCACATGGAGACTTTCTTACTAGCTCCCCTCAGACACCTTCCTGGCCATCCTAGTGTCCACAGACTCTTAACTTTATCCCCAGACACTCTCTGGTTCTGCCACACTGTTGCATCCCTCATAGCAGTTTTCACTACTTAAACTCGTGTTGCTCATGTACCTGTTTAATTGCACATTGTCCACCTTTTCTACCTGGAACTTAGTCTCTACATACTCAGGAAATTCTTGTCCTCATCTCTTTAGTTTCCACAATAAACAGAGCTTTGCCAGACACATACCTACCATTAAATAAGAAGTGATTGTGTGAATAAAGAAACTTATTTTAATTACAAAATCCTTTTTGCTTCTCTGACCTCCATTATTCGTAAGTGAGTTAGGAATTCCTTAGTGAGTCCACCAGGGAATTATTTAAAAAATAATTTCCCATTTCCCAAGTAAATGAAACTATTTTCATTTCTACCCTTGGCTTTATGATAATAAAAATGGACTAGAACGGCCGGCAGTGGTAGAAGGGTTGCGTCTGATCCTTCGAACGCCCTTTGTAATGTCTAAGTGTTGAGGAGCTTGTGTTGTGCAAGCATATCTTTGCCCTCTTCAAAACAAACAAAAAGCAGTTCCACTTCTGCCCTATCTAGCTTACTGTAATCCTGTGACAATGTGCAGTAGTACAGTCTTCAGCGTGCACCAGAGTCACAGATGGAGTTTAATCAAAAGGAACCAACCAGGTCATCTAACCGTGAAAAAACACGGAGGAACCTTAAGTACATGTTATAAAGTGAAAGAAACCTATCTGAAAAGGTACATTGAATGGTTGGAAAATAAAAACTGACATTCTGGAAAATAAAAAACTATGCAGACAGTGATAACTATGCAGACAGTAAAAAGATTGTAAAGTATCTTTTTGTGGACACAGAGGACTTTCAGGGCAATGGAGCCACTCTGTATGATGCCACCTTGGTGGATACGTGTCATGACACTTTTCCCCAAACCCATGAAATGTACAGCACCAAGAGTGAAGCCTGATGAAACCTATGGATTCTGGTGATGATACAGTGTCACTGCAGGTTCACTGACTGTAACAAATGTGCCATTCTGGTGGGAATGTTGCTAAGGGAGGGGGCTATGCATGTGTGGGAGCAGGGAGTATACAAAAAATCTCTATACCTGCCCCTCAGTTTTGCTGTGAACCTAAGACTGCTTTTAAACAATAGAGTATCTTAAATAAATAAAAATTGTCAGGAACAAAAACACAACAAAAAAGGAATTGCTCCAGTCTTTTCTCCTGGCTATTCAGCCAGTGTAGGGGGGACTCAGGGCCTCTGTAAATTGACTGCGTTGCACAGTTGAGTTGATTTGCACAATAGGTTGAGAACCTCCTCATTAAGAGATCACAGCTTCTTTGCAACGTGGTTGTTGGCAACCACAAATTCCCTGCTCAGTCGCCATTGTCAGAGATGCTGTTAGCTAAATTCAAAGAAACGTGAGCCTTTGGACTGCTTGATCTTCAGTGACACTTTCAACTTTGAGGTTTTAGATGTAAATGAACAAAAGTCTGAAAGGTTTAAACATAACTTAAATATAATTTAGTGATAGTGCTATTAGGCATTTATAAATCCCAGAGATTACTGTAGAAGTGTTTTCCTTCTAAAAACAAAATTTCATTTTTGAGAACTGAGGGTCCCCCAAAACTTAAGTAATTTGCTTACGTCCCCACAGCCACCCAGCCACTCTGCTGGCTGATCCTTTCACTAATATATGTTTTTAATCTCTGTCAGATTCCTGTCTCTTGGAAAGATGATACTTATTCACCAGTTATGTGAAGCAGCACTGTGAAATAACACTATGAATCTAGGTAATGCACGGAATTTCAAAGTGTCTAACTTTACTATTGGTAGAAAGTTTATGTTATTTGGGATTAGAAGTCATCGTGCTATCCATGAGATTTGTTGTTGGAAAAGGACCCCATCGCCCGTTTCTGAGCTTCTTCATTGCCTCCAGAGCTTCCCCACAGGACAACGTGCTGCGGGGCTGTGGTGTCGGCCCCTGGGTGCCTCCTGTGCCTGCAGTCCCTTCGCAGTTCCTGTCTCACAACTCTGTCCCTTTCAAGCACAAATCTATATTCATGTATTCTGCTTTTCCACATTCTTATTCCTAAATGTTCTCATAGGCTGCTTAGTGACCAGAAAAGTTACGGTTTTGAATTTGTTTCTGAAATAAGTAATCTCCATTTCCTGAGAGAGGCTGAACCTGATGCAATTTCTTTCTTAATTCTCTGAGAGGCATACAACATCACTTAAAATTTCTGTTTTAGAAAAGAAGAGAGGAAACATAGGAATCCTTGTTCTTTACATAAAGTTTTTAAATTATAAAAACGTTATATTAAAACACTGGGTTTGAACTGACACTATTCTAGGAGAGACAAAACATCATGTGGCCCTCCAATCACAGTAGGGGCTTACAGAGATCAACATGTTGTTACTTAGGGTCCATCTCACAGTGCACCCAGGGTGCCCCCAAACCCACACTGTGGTTACTTCCGAAGTTCCAGAATGTATAATTAGAATAGACAGATTTAACAATGTGCAGAGTCTCCGCATTGTTCTGTGATCTTTGAAATGGGGGCTATTATGGTGAAAATGGCAAGTGGAAGTCATTAAAACTACCCCTAATCTGATATTCCTCTTTGATACCTATCTGTAAAAAACTCCTGGTTTCTCTCTTTTTTAAAAAGACTGCAGCCCCCAAAATACAGGATAATGTATTGTAGGTCTGTTACAAGGTAACAAACTATCTCCGTGCCTGTTACCAGCGGATAGATGACCTCAGTCCTAAACCCCCTTGTGCCCCTCTCAGCCCATGTAAACCCCCGATTCTGTGAGCTCAGGGCTGCCTCCTGGGATTGTTACAGAGCAGCCCTGCCGGTTATTACAACTTGCTTGCCTGACTTTGGGTCTATTCTCCTTTCTCTCGGCTACCCTCACGATGGTATCGGTTGTATCGTCTTAGGTGCAGGTTGACATGGTTACTGTTTTCATTTGGAGATTAAGCATGGTTTACGGAGATACATCTGGGTGCCACGTTGCCAAGGGGTGGATTTGTGAGGTTAATTTTATGTGTCAACTTGGAAAGTGTTTTTGGATAAGATTAACATTTAAATCAGCAAACTCTGGGTTAAAGCGGATTCTCCTCTTTAATGTGGGAGGGCCTCATCCAATTAGTTGAGGACCTAAATAGAACAGAAAGACCAGTTTCCTAAACAAGAGGGAATTCTCTAACAGATGGTTGTCACCTTTAGGTGACAACCACACCATGGGCTGTCCTGGGTCACTGACTGTCAGTCTTCACACTAGAACCGTTCAGTCTCTACAATCACATAGGCCAATTGCTTAAAATAAATCTCTTTCTTTGGCTTTGGATATACCTATCTTATTGGTTCTGTTTCTCTGGAGAACCTTGGCTAATCTATTACCCCACACCAACAACATCTCTCAGAGTGCCGCCAATGAGGACTTTTTTTAAACTCTTTTGTCAAACTCCTGTGATGACTGTAAGAGAGAAAGCTCATACAGGTCAAATAAAACAAAGGCCAGGTTTTTGTGGACTAGAGTGGTGCTGCCATAAATAACAAGTGCTTGAAATCTATGGTTGCAAATGTCTTCTGTGTGTGTGCATGCATGTACACTTGATTATGACAAAAGCCACGTCCGGGTTAGCTAGCAATGAAACTGGAACTTCACAATTTAAATTCCTCAAATTTGACATGTGTCAAAACAATCTCTGGTTTAATTAAATTTTATCAAGTAAGAGTACTTTTGTTCTGAGAGGTTTATATGTCATGTCAGGAAATGGAACTTTATTTTTAGTCAACGATAAAGAGAGAATATTAATGAAAGAATATCGTTTTAAATATCAGACCCTTGTTTTAATTAACAAAGCTGTGAGTTAAATAGCATAGGATTCATTTCCACTTAAATTGTCTTGCTTGTGATCTTACTAGTCCTGCAACATAACTTAAATATTAAAAGAGTCATTGTCTTGAAAGTGTTGTATATGGTCTACTCCACAATTAAAAACTAAACTAAGGACCACTTCCTTTTTCTGTTCAGTTGTAAAAAAGAGTTGAGCATCAAAGTATTGTAATATTTTCTTACTTTTAATTAAAATTTCAGTAGAAGCTATTATTGGAGTTTGTTAGATATCAAGTCAATCAAGATTGATTAAATCCATGGCTCTGTATAAATTCTGGGTGAAATTTAATAGTAATAAGGTTTAATCCTAAACTGAAACAATGGAGTTATTTAAATATTAGTAACATTTTAAAGTCAGGGAAAGAGTCTCCTTAAGTCTTACAGTGTTTCACTGTAAGGTTTCAGGTATGTGAAGTATACTGATTGCACGTTAGACCTTTTGCAGGCCTTATAGTTTATCATGGCCGCCTCAGGAAATTAGCAAAAGACTGAAAGAAAACTAAATCTGGAATTTCAAAGTAGTGGATTTTTCACAAGATACTGATGCCAGGAGAAAATCTTCTTGAGAAAAGCAGTTAACAGTAAATTTTGAAAGTAAATAGGGTTTCAGGAAACTGTGGAATAAAAAACGTGGCTGCCTTTTATTTTGCAAGTGAACACCAAGTGCAAGATGTATTAGTAATGCAAGTTGAATCCAGCATACAGCCTAATAGAACAAAAGCAATTTGCTTTATCTGACTAATTGGGCCATAAATAATTATAATGATCAGTCTTGTAGAAAATAAAAAAGACTCATTAAAGGCAGGGTGTGAACAGGAATGCAATGTTAATTTGGTTAACATTCCTAAACCCATATTGATTTTTAAATTGCCATTCTTGAATGTCCAAAGTTCAAGAATCCAGAAAAACTTGGCATAGTCCTCAACACTTACATTCTACAATTAACAAGCTTGATTCTTTTAAGCAAATTAGACTTCCGTGAATTTAAGTGAACTTCAGAGGTTAAAATTCATGAGCAGTAAGATATTTATAATCTCTGAAGGCAAAGATCTTTGAGGGGAATATGAACACTTGGGACTAAATTGAAGCAAAGTATACCCGTTAGGATGTAGAGTGACTTGACTTGGGGTGTATTAGAATGTAATACCAAAACTGTCCTAAAGAGACCTCAACTTGATTTGATGACTTGAATTCCACCAGGGAAGAATAGTCTTTAATCTTAAACTTTTCAAGTTAGCTTAAGTGCAAATCACTCCTAGCAGCAATGGCAGAACTATTGCACCTTGACAGGTTGAATTTCATGCTTTCTTTGAGCTAGTTTGATAAGAAGCAAACATTTGATGGGCATGTGCCTAAGGAGAGGCAGGCAAGGAAGAGAAGAAGGAAAAACTCAGAACGAAAATAATTTCCCTACTTCCTATTTTCCTACTTTGCCTTGGGCTGAAGATGTTAAAATTGTAACATGGAAATCAGAACTATCTGTTGACAGGATAAGTTAGTGAAATGGACTGAATTCACCAACAGAAATAATGAATTTTAGAACCTGCCTTAACTCATGGAACAAATATGTATAGGATGCCTACTTTTCTTGACAGAAAGATATATTGTATTTTAATACTTAGGTATTTCCTGACATTTACTTTCCCTTGAACAGATTTTTTATTAGTGCTACTGTAGAAGGAGCAGCCGCGAGAAACAGAGCTCTCAAACACCGAATGGGAAGGAAAAGGGGTTTATTAATGGGAAGGAGCCGGGCGATGATTTGTCTAAACCCAGCTCGTTTAACATAGGAAGGTTCTGCCTTTATAGGCTTACACTCTAGATATTCCACATGGAAGAATCTTAGGTTTACAGCCTTAGACATCACGAGTGAAAAAGGTTTTGGATTTACAGCTGTAGGAACCACAGGTAAAAATGTGTCTGGGTTTACAGCTTTAGAAATCACATATGAAAGGGTTTCAGGTTTACAGTCTTAGAAATCATATGTAAAAACGCTCTGGTTTCCGGACAGAGGAGTGGGGTGGGGGGTTGATCTTGTTTTAAGTAAAAACAGTGTCTTCCGGAAAGTTTCCGCAGTGGTGCATGTTATTTACAGGAAGGTGGATCAGGAGGCACCAGTTGGCCTGCTTTTTCTTCTATGGAAATGTAGTGTGGAAGTCGAGGGGGGAGGTGATCCCAGATGCCTGGGTCTCCTTCCTCACCCTCACCTTTGAGACTCTCACCACTCTATAATATCAGTGAGAGGTCTCACTCTCATTCTCACTTTCCAGATCCTCTGAAGAAACTGGTAATGTTTCACATAGTATACTTGTGAGGTCATTTTTTTGGCTAACTACAGTAGCGATGAATCCCCTAATCATCTGAAGGAACAGGGGGAGTAACCAAGGGAGTAACAACCAAACGCCTATCATTATTACAACACTTAGGAGGAGAGTCTTGAATCCTCCTGAGGATGAGAACCAACCTCCAAACAAGGACTCAGGGTGAAATCCGCGCCATACCTGCACAGGGACGTGTGCCAGTTTAGTCATGTCTCTTACAATATCCTCAACTGCTTGACCCTGGTAGTCTATGTGTAGATTGAATTTTCCGCAGACTCTTCCTTCAGCTGCTAGCAAATAATCTAGGGTCAGCCTGTTCTGATAAATCGCGTTTCTCATTTGAGTTTCTTGTCAGGCCAGAAGGGACTGAGCTCTGCCCGTTTCATTAGTGAGTATTTCCAAAACAGCCTGCAACCGGATGATCCAGTTGAGCATGTAAATAGGAGTCTGGTAGCCCCATGAGCCATCCTCTGCCCATGTGGCTGGCCCATAATACTCAATCATTCTCTCCGGTGGCCACTCATTTGTCCATTCTCCTATCTTTAGGTTTCTTTTCTCCCTAGCGGAGTAGACTGGATACCTTAACAGCTCACCTGTCTTAACAGATAATAGGAAAAAAAGAAGGCTTAATGATGTCTATGACACAGCTACCTGTCCATCTTTCAGGCAGCTGTATGTATGCCCTATGTCCACATATCCAGTACAACCCAGGCAGGGCTGTCCAATCTCTCCGGTAGCCAGGGTGATCCCAAGCATCCTGTAATTTTGGAAATTTTAGGAGAGGGTTCTTTTCTGTATAGTTTGAGCTCCACCAGGTTACAGTGCCCACGGTTCCATTATACAATTGTGGCCTTAGGCAGCTAAGCCTTCCTGCTGGGATAGTGAAGCCTGCTCCTTCTCTGGCCAAACAGTATTGTCCAATAATTGAGACCTTTAAAACCCAGAAGCTGATGGTTTGAACCCTTTGAACTGAGGTCAGGTCAAGGACAGGGTCAGAGGGTAATAATTCACAGGCTTCTCATGGCCACCTGTCACCCATAGTCATCCCTCCACATACATAGCAAGAAGTGACATTGAGGGATTGGGCCACATTTTCAGTAAATTGGAAGAACAAGTTCTTTGTCTTTTTCGGAAGCTCCGGTATTGGTTCATTTAATATATCATAAAAGTGCTGGTACACTGGCCGGGCTGAGTGTTTCTGGATTTTGCCCTGAATCTGGATACTGACTTCAGGGTCACGTCCTTTTCCATCAATTCCTAGCACTACACTTTCCCCTTTTTCCCATTTGTGGTCTTGGGGGTTCATGATTACTAATTCCACCAGGTTACAATGTCCTGAGACACAAGGGACATTACCCCATGGAATGGTGTCCCTCCATTTACAAGGCTAATGGTATCATGTATATCACTTTTTCCAAGTGGCCCAGGTGACACATGACCAATAGGGGCAGTCATAGCATCAGCAGGTTTTCTGGCAGAGGTATTTATGCTCTTTCGCATAACTTTGTTTCCATGAGAGGGAACCACAACCCCCTCCCCCAGAAGGATAGGCACTGATAGCTGCACAAGCGTCAGACCTTAGGGTGAGCTGCTTTGGGCTTCCCCTCTCCCTGTCTTGGCTATCGATTTAGTAGGGCTATTTCATTGCCTGTCAGGAGTCTAATTTCAAAAATCGTAAGTGTAGGGGGCTCTGAGGGGTCGTAGCACACATCAGGCTGTCTATTCCCTGGATTACACACCCTATACTGAGTGCCATTATATAAACACGTTCCCTTCTGTGTCCCTGGACATTTATAATAACTGTAGGACAATAGAATGGCAGTAACTTTATGCCCTACCTTAGTAACCTGGTGCACACACTGAGGGCATTCTTCAAAATTGGTTAATGTCTCTACTGTACAAGTCCAAATATTAAGAAAAACAAGTCCCATGATGTATCTCCTCATGCTTCGGCTGCGTGTGGACCAGCCAGCTTCTGGGATGTGGCTGGAGCAGGGCTTGTTGTCCTTTTGAAGGTGATTCTGCAGTCCTTGCCTTCCTGTAGCTTCCCAAGTCTCAGCTGCTGCTGGGTCTCACGGCTGTGGTGGATCCAGGCTGGGATTCCCTCCACCTTCACAGCTGTGGAAGTGGTCAGGATCAGGTGTGAGGTCCTTTCCACTGTGGCTTTAGAGGGGCTGTACTCCAGTCCTTTATCCACATATGATCACCTAGTGAGAAAGGGTGAACTGGGGAGAATAAGCTAATAGGACATTTGTCATTTATCCTGGATGAAATATCCTGAGTGATTCTCCCTAAAGTTGGTAATTAGTGTCCTAACTCAATCTTTCCCCACTCCTGATCTCAGGAGTGCCTGGTGTAGGGGAGGGGGCCTATGATATAAGACTTTATAGGGGAATATTCTATTCTTCCTAATGGAAGTGCATCTAATTTTGAATAATGCTAAGGGAGGTGCCTGCACCCACTTTGATCCTATTTCCTGAAACATTTTTCCTAAGCTATTTTTGATGGTCTGGTTTATTCTTTTCATTTTTCCCGAACTCTGAAGGCAATAGGCCTCCTGCAGTTTCCAGAGTTAATACCGCAAGGCCATGGCTGTCTTCTGGGGCAAGTTTGCTGCAAATGCTGGTCCGTTGTTTGATCTGATGCACAGTGGCACTCCAAACCTAGGGATGAGATCTCAAAGCAGCACACGGGTTATTTCATGGGCTTCCTGGCACCAGGGGCAAAGTGGCAGGATTTAGGGTGTTGCACAGACCCCAAAAGTAATGCAGAGATTTTTACTTTAGCAGGCTCAGGTATTTGGCAGGCCTAGCATTTGCTAACCAGTGATGTTGTGTGGGGTGCTTTAATATCTAAATTATTCCCAGAGTTGAGGCTAGAATCTTTAATTGCCATTCCTCTTCTTCTTCTTCTTTCTTTTTTTTTTGACCCATACAGCATGAAAAGCTTTGTTAAATTGGCTAACCCCAAAGCCAGGGCTGACAGAAGTTTCGCTTTTAGTTTTTGCCCCATTCAAAGGGTTCCCTGTCTTCTCCCCTCCCGCCTTTGTCACTTTGTGTAAGGGTTTGGCTAGTACTGCAAAGTTTGGAAATCCACAATTTACAAAACCCACGGCTCCCAGGAGCTCTCTCACCTGCCTTCCAGTCTTGCGTTCTGGCAGGTTGTAAACAGCTTGCTTCCTCTCTGCTTCTAGGCTGCGTTCCGCCTTCCAGATGGTGAGCCTCAGATACTGCATTTTATTTATTTATTATTATATTTTTGGCAAATCTGGGCTTTCCTTTAGACACTTTATACCTACAGTCCTCCAGGTGCCAAAGTAAGGCATCTATTCCTTTTGCGCACCCAACTGCCGTGGGGTGTCTCAACAGAAGGTTGACCGCCCCCTAACTGAATGGGCCTCTCCTCTCCTGCCAAACACAATCCAAAGATAACCTGTAAATCAAGTTCAGCCCATAATAGGTAGGGGGAGTGGGACATTATACCCTCTTCTCTTTAGACTTCGGGTACAACGGACCAACATTAATGTCAGAGCCAAGATCCTAAGACTGACAAACAGACTTTTCATGACAACCAGATACCGACATGACAGAGAGCAGGCCCTGAAAGAACTCAAAGCATTTTACCTTCAAATATTTTTTTTGACATATTTTGAAACGGTTCTGCAAGGCTCTCTTGTGAGAATATCTGTGTTCTGTAGAGATTCACCTTTCCTTTCCAGGGCCTTTCCCCAATCCTGGAGAAAATTAACCAAGAGCTTGGCACTTTTTTAAGTCTGGTAAGAAACGTTTACAATCTATTCTCTCTGAAGCCTGCCACCTAGAGGCCTCGTCTGCATGATAAAATCCTTGTTCTTCACAACCCCTTATCTTAACCCAGATATTCCTTTGTATTAATTTCAGATCTTTAGATAATGATTTAACTATTTCAACCAATTGCCCATCAGAAAATCTTTGAGTCCACCTATGACTTGGAAGGCCCCCCTTTGAGTTGTCCCACCTTTCCAGACCAAACCAGGGTACATCTTCCATGTATTGATGAATGTCTTATGTCTCTCTAAAGCTTATGAAACCAAGCTGTATCTCAACAACCTTGGGCACATGTTCTCAGGACCCCCTGAAGTTGTGTCATGTGTCATAGTTTTCATATTTGACCCAGAATAATCTCCTCTAATGTTTTACAGAGTTTTACCCATTTTGTTGACAAAGTCTTGTTGAGAAAGTCCATCTGGACCAAGGTAATCTATGAAACAAATGCCTCAGTATTGACATGGAAACAGAAGCACAATAAAATACTTAGAACAAAGCCTGACACACAATAGACCCTTTGCCATGTCTGTAATCACTGACTTGCAGTGTACCTGTCACCGAGAAGGGGTCCTGATTCAGATCCCAAGAGAGAGTTCTTGGCTCTTGTGCAAGAAATAATTCAGGGCAAGTCCACAGTGCAAAGTGAAACCAAGTTTATTAAAACAGTGAAGGAATAAAAGAATGGCTCCTCCACAGTCAGAGCAGCCCTGAGGGCCACTGGTTGCCCATTTTTATGGTTATTTCTTGATGATATACTAAACAAGAAGTAGATTGTTCATATCTCTCCTTTTAAGACCATATTAGGTAACTTCCTGATGTTGCCATGGCATTGGTAAACCGGCAAGGTGCTGGTGAGAATGTAGCAGTGAGGACAGCCAGAGGTCATTCTCGTAGCCATTTTGGTTTTGGTGAGTTTTGGCCAGCTTCTTCACTGCAAGCTGTATTATCAGCAAAGTCTTTATGAGCTGTGTTTTGTGCTGACCTCCTACCTCATCCTGTGAATTAGAATGCCTTAACCATCTGGGAATGCAGCTCATTTTACTCAGCTCCTGTTTAAGATGGAGTTGCTCTGGTTCACACGCCTCTGACATACCCATCACCCAAGTATTAAATATTGTACCCAATGGATAATTTTTTAATTATCTTCCTTCTCTCCCTTCCTTCCCTTTCCCCTTTTGAAGTCTTCAGAGTCTGTTCTCTCCATCCTTATATCCACATGTACCCTTTATGTGTATTTATTGGAAATGGTTGTTTTGTCTTATTTTGTACTGATCTCACATGAGACCACTGATGAGTAGTCAGATGAGGTCCCGCCCACAGGCTCTCTGGGTTTCAAATGGCTGAATGTTAGGTGGATTTTTGTTTCTGGGCATGATCAGACCACTGCGAAGTAGCAAAAGCATTAGAATTTGTTATGTCCAGATTTTATGGTCTCTATTATGGGTAACCATGTTCCACCTGAACATATGTTTTGTCCATTTTCTGAAACAAGCCATTCTGAATCTTCTGCAAGCGAGGGGCATATATGTAGAGGTAAAATTCCCTACTCTCTGGGGTTACTCTCTTAAACTGCATCTGAGCATACATGAAACAAGAGACACAAACAATGCTACTTGAACTTTGACAATAACCTGGAAAGCATGTTGAAATGCAGATCCTAACCTAATAAATCACTCATGGATCCCACATTCCGCATTTCTGATAATTCCCTGGGTGATGCGGATGGCGCTGGCCTATGGGCATGGCGGGTAGCTGGCAGGCAAAGCCAGAGGAGCAAAGGTATATTCTTTTTTCTAGCACTAGGCCATTCATTTATTCTATAAATCTGTATTTTACACCCATTACATGCCAGGCACTGCTAGGCACCTGTACGATATGCATTAATAAGGTAGACAAAGATCCTTGTCTTCAGGGAACTTGCTTTTTAGCAGGAGAATAAACAATAAACAATAATTGTAACAGAGATATCAACTATATAGTACTACAGAAGACCATGATTGCGCAGATAAAATATAGTGATGGTTAAAGAGATTTCGTAGTACAGGGTAGGACACGTTTCAGTTTCAACAGGATGGCTAGGACCTTTTGAACAGTGGGAGTGATGGATATTTGGATTCTGGATATAGACTCCAGAGAGAGTTTATCTGGATAAACATACCAAGCTCTGTCAAACGAGAGAGGCAATCTTTTTCCTTTGAGTTTGTGCCAATATTGAAAATGCTAAGCCCCATAGAAAGACCTCTGTATTACTCACTCAACAGTTCATGCAACTTTTCTATGATATTTTGACTTCATATTCTCCTTTTTGCTGTTTTATGATTATTTTATCAGCACCTATGAACAGATCCCATTTTAAAATAAGTGAAGATTTTCCAGCTTGAATATAAAGTCCACTATTTTCTCACTTTAAACATTTGGGGATTATCACATTTGCCAACTCTGAGAATCAATTTCTGTTAACTTATACTTTAAAACCTGTGATATATTCAAATAAATTAATACAAGGTAATTCATATATTAAATGTTCCCTTTCAATTAGTCTCTGGAACTTGGAGGCCTCATGACAATCTGACTAATAACAACTCAGGAGCTGAGTGAAGCATGCTATAAAGATTGTAATTCAGTGCACTCAAAGTGAGTGTTAATCAATTCTGTTGCAAAATTAGAAGTTACAGACCATGATCAGAGACTTAAGAGTTCATGGAGGTAAAATTGTTTAGCAAACACACGCTCCCTCCTAGTTCCCTTGGCAGCTGTAAGTCATCAGGGGTGAACTAACTGCTGACTCTTCAGTTTTATGATATGGATTCAGTGTCCCTGGGAGAAATGTCCAGACAGGTACACCCACTGCCTACTGGGAAGCATCTGTGATTTCTTGTGCAAAACAGTCCAAGTAAAATATTAAATAGAGAAATAATAAAACCTTCATCTGTTTTTCTTATACAATTTGAGCAATTGTACACCGTTACTCAGCTTATGGTCCAGCTAAGTGGAAGTCAGAGACAAACAGTAAGTTGCTAGGTGATAGGGAAGTCTGATAATAAAGCAGATATTTTAATAGAAGAGAGTATTCATTAATGATTAGGTGGAGAGCTGCATTTGCCAAAGACGTTGAAGGTAGGACATTGTGTCAATGAAGAATTAAGCTCCAAATTGATGTTCTGTGGGCTGAATTCACTACCCATCCTATCTACCCCACAGTGCTCCTGGGGTCTCCTCTACCACCTACCTGGGACAGCATCCTCATTGTTAAAGACTCTTCTGTAAAAGTATGCCCATGCAACAGTAATTCCTTGCTGGGATTTTTATTACTCTTGGCTTAGAATTGTTCCCAAAGTATCATAAAGGACCATATTGATGCAATAGTAATTTGGTAGGGCCCCAAAAGGTTTTAGACGCCTGGCATTTACTATGGAATTTGAAGGTATATATATATTGCTCCAGGGCACAAAGATAGGAAAGAGAACTTACATTTCTTCAGTCCTCAGATGGCTTCCTGAATTATGAAAATGAAGTGCTGCACTGCATAAAAGAAAATTGAGTTAAGAACAAAGTTTAAAAACTTTGGAATTCAGTAGCAATACACGCCCATAAAAAATGAGTTAGGAAAGAAAAATGTATATCCAGTGTCCCTTCTTGAAGACCTTCACCTTGGTTAATCGGTGATGCTTTATTCAAAGAAAATGATTATATCCCGTAGTAACTGTCAATACCATACCAATAAGGGTCTTCTCCGGGCAGTCTGAATACAAGGTGCTTGATTGGTACCCATGGTCATACAACTCTCAGGAACAGTGTTACAGACCTTGCTAACTTCCTGCCACGAGGTTTCACCCCAGCATTCCAACTCATCTATCAAGCACTCACACTCCGTTTCTTCAGCAAATATACTTTCAATTTCAATGCTTCCCTCTGCCCATACCTGGCACCATTTAAGTGCCATTAAAACAAGCAGCAAGCATTAAAACAAAACAGCAAACATTGTCTACTGTGCCTATCACAATTCAGCAGGTAAAGCCTTCTTTACTAAAGACCAAGGGAAATTCTACAAATAGGCAGGCAGGCCTGGGTATCAATAAGCAATGTGTTTCTAAAGAAGAGGCACGATTGAGCAGTTGGTCAGGAGTCAAGCTCAGAAATCAGGCTGCCCAGCTACAAAACCATGATCCATAACACATTTGTTTGAGCAAGTTATGGACCTCCTCTCTATTCCCTTGACAGAAAGCTGGTGATAAAGGAGTCCTCATGTCATATTCCTGTTGTGGGAATTAAACAAGTTAGTAGCATAGAATGTTGAAAACTGTGCTTGGCACAAAATATGCACACAATAAATACTACTTACTGTATAATCTATTTCCCATGGGATTGCAAACTCCATAGGATAAAGGCGTTTTTCTATTTTGTCCACTGCTGTTTCACCAGAACAGAGTGCCTGCCTTATATCAGATGTTCAGAAAACACGGAATGAATAAATATGGTTTTACTACTGACAAGAGCTGATATTTTCACCTATGCAGAACTTTCTTCTAAACAATTTTGGGATTCAAATATGCAGTGTTCATAATCCCTGTTTCCAGAAAGTTAAGGAGTTATATAGTACTAACTCCTTTTAAAAACATAACACTCACTAAATATAACTTTATTTAATTATTTTCTAAATGTGTGTAAGGGAAGAGTTTGTTAACAGTTTGGTAGAGTGACATTTATAAATGAATAACACTTTATACAAAATAATATGAAGCAATACATTTACCCCACTGGTATCTTTGAAAGTTAGGACGATGTTCTGTTTTAAAAGAGAAGTTTAAAGAAAAGGGGTATTCACAGGGATAGGATCCCTCTAAATAGAAAAGTTTGTTTTGTAGGAATCAGGATCAAATAAGGTTCTGTCAACACATACTGCCAAAAAGTTTAAAAACAGAAAGTAATCTAGAAATTATGTCAAAGGGAAAGAAATATAGTTGTTTCAGGGGCAAGTGTCAGGGATTATTTATCCTGTTAGATGATGCTTGCAATCTGAACAAAGCCTAAGTTCTTCAAGATTCGATCATCAAATCTTAGAGCACTCACTGATTTCCCTGTAGCCACAAGTATTTTTAGACAATGGATGCTATAGAAACCCTGGAATCTAAGAAGGCAGAGACACCACAACCACATTTTCAATCCTCATGGCCTGGCAAACTATGGCAAAGAATAAAATGCTCCCCCAGAGAGTAAGTTTTTAAAAAACGATGTAATCCTCACTTTGAATACATGGCACCTACTAGGTATATGTTTTTTTGTTAAATTTTAAAACTCTTATTTTACTCAATGTGTTAAGAAGGGGATCAGGACTGTATCTTCGCCATGTAGTCCTTGATTCTCCAAAGGGGAGGAAGATGAAGGCTACATTTTAGAAGAGCTGATACTTCTTGCCTACTCACCTTAGATATTTGCAAGAACAATCTCCTTGACATATATGCTTTGGTACTCTTTTATTATTTTGGGGGGCAAGGTGTATTTCATCATGTACCTGAATACATCTCTTTTCTTTGTAAGTGTCAACATTGCTGACTGCTTTGTGGTTGATATTTTCAGGCGTTGCACTGGACACCCTGCTGCCCTTCTGCTGGTCTGCTATGAACCACATTCTGCTAACTCATGGTGTGCTTTCAATCCACTGAGGGACGGGTTCGTTTCTGATCCACTAACAGAGAAGACAATTGCACATATGTCTACATGCAACAGGGAATATTCTAGATGCTAGTAAAAAGGTATTTCTGAAATTAATTTCTTATTTACAAATGGTAGTAAGTTCACACTGAGCATGAGCATTGAAGGGAAATATTATGTTACAATTTAGAAAAAAGCATGATTATAAAAGAGGCTCAAATCATTATTTTCAGTTTTTAGGCATTCGAGTGGTAGAAAAAAATAACAACTACTCAGGCTTTCCATACTTAACACACAGTTAAAGGTTGACATTCATAAATTATGGGAAATATAGTTAGGTAATAGAAATAATCTATAAAGTCTTTTAAAATATTTTGTCAAATACCACCTTCCTTAACCAACTAGGTCACCACAGTTTTCTTCAAATGCAATGTCATAAATTTTATGTCAGGAGTTCTTAGTATTGGAATACTTCTTTTATAAGGAGTACTGTTATATAGTGAAGATTGAGTAAATGATTAAATTCTTTAAAAAATGGCATACTCCCATGAAATTGATGTATTTACATAGGCAAAATAAAATACTAGAGAAAATAATATGTCTGGTATTGGAAATCATTATAGCCAGTAATCAGTAATCAGATTATTGCCAAAAACAGGCTAGATAGACTAACTTGAATTAATGTTATAGACTATGATTTTTTTTAATACTCTTTTAGGATACACTACTGATTCTGTAAATACAATCTTGAAATGTGACAAAATACATGATTTATGAGTGGCAATTGTTTGCCTGGGAGACCCTGGGCATTTCCAAGTGCTTCCCAAGTAGAGTCTGAAGTTATGAACAAGAAATGTCTTAATGTCTTAATTGATGAGTCTTCTAGTCAATTAACAAGGTAATGAAGTAAAACTTGTTTATGTGCAGTCAGTTTCAGAGGTAATGCATTATAAACTATAAATGCCAAATAATGAGAAATTTTAACATGAATACATTGAGGTACATACATTCAATGGCATAACATCTACTTCAAGAGTTGTATTGGCAAGTAAAAGAAGAACAACTGTAGATGGTCTAAAATCTCTTCCAGGGATGTCAACAATGTCCAATTTATAGCCTCTCTCCTGCTGTGCACCCCGAGGTGAGTGTGCTGTGGAGCAGGTATGCTCTACCTCGGGCTTCCTGTGGATGCTACCGCAACACTGAGGCTTGAACTGGCTAAGTCCATAATGGATGTGTGCTCCTGGGCAAGTGAAGGGTTCTAGCTCTTATCTGGACAATGGGCCATGATTGTCAGCTCCAAACATATGCAGAAGGACTCAGCCTTGAGGGGACAATTATGCTATTGTTATCCATGTTGCGCTCCTGCTGTTGAAAGGTTTTGAGCCAGGAAGGTTTTCACTTTCCTATGCTAATGTTACTGATCCCTCTGCTTGTTCTGACTTTGTAATTTCTTTAACAAAAAGAGTTTTTACAGATTTACCCATTAGCTATCTATGCCACATTTCCATCTTTGAATATAATGCATTGCAGAAGGAAATATTTTTGAAGTATTTGTGTTATTTTCACTTTTTTCCCCCAACCAGTGAAGGAAAGGCAGTGTGAATGGAGTAATTAAGAATTGGTTCTGCAGCTCTACATTTGTTAACATAAAAAACTTTTTAAAGGGTTAAATTATTTAAAAGCAAATTTAGTAAGGAATGTAGAATCTGAATATGTATTTGTTGAGTAAACTCATGGAAAACATTTATATTATCTATTGAATCAGAAAGGGGTGTATTCTACAGAAACTTCTGAACTATATAATCATAATGACTACATTAACTTACTTCATAATAGAATACAATTTTCTTTCTTTCTTTCTCTTTCTTCCTCTTTCTCTTTCTTTCTTTCCTTTTTCCTTCCTTTCTTTCTTTGTCTCTTTCTCTTTTCTCTTTCTTTCCTTCCTTCCTTTTTCCTTTTTCTCTCTTTCTCTTTCTCTTCCTTTCTTTCCTTCCTTCCTTTCTTCCCTCCCTCCCTCCCTCTTTCTTTCTTTCTTTCTTTCTTTCTTTCTTTCTTTCTTTCTTTCTTTCTTTCTTTCATTCTTTCTTTCTCTCTTTCTTTCTTTCCACTGGGTCTTGCTCTATTACCCAGACCGGAATGTAGTGGTGCTATCAAGGCTAACTGCAGCTTCAAATTCTTGGGCTCAATTGATCCTCCCACCTCAGTCTCTGAAATAACTGGGACCACAGGCACACACCACCAGGCCTGGCTTTTTTTTTCTTTCTTTCATTTTTGGTAGAGATGGGGTTTTGCCATCTTGCCCAGGGTGGGCAGCAATCCACCCACTTCAGTCTCCTAAAGTGCAAGAATTACAGGCATGAGTCATGGTGCCTGTCAAGATTTTTTTCTAAAAGCACATGATAAATACTTGTATTTTCTTTAATGCTGTAGCAGATGAGCTTTTGGAAGTGGAGAAGTTTAGTATTAAATTACTCAAAATGTACCTACTGAAGAGAACATAGACTAACACGACAAAAAGTATGGCAGTATATAAAATGATAAATCTATTAAAAAATAAAACTCAACATCTAAAAACACATGAACTAGTACACAAATACTGGCATACTTGGGGTTAACCCCCACATGAAATCTGGTGCTTAAACTTCCATTTCTACTGTAACTACTTCTGTTGATTATGGCTGTCCAGAGAACAACCACTCTGCCAATACTTTTATCTCAGACTTTCAGCCTCTAGACTCACGAGAAATAAATGTCTGTTTTTAAGTCATCCAACTTATAGTATTTTTAATGGCAGCCCTAGCCAACCAATACAATTGCTCAACACAATATTCTTCTAGAAGATGTTACCATGTTTTGAAATCAAGCAAGTCTAGAATCATAGGAAGACAACAACGATAAAACACCAGTGAAACTAATAATCAAAGTTCAAAACATGTTTTAACTTTTTCTAATTCTCAACGCCCCATTCAATTCTCATATACCTAACTAGCATTTCAAGCTGAATTTTTTAGTTTGGTGACCACCTTCTACTTCATAAACTCGAACTCAGAGAACCATCTGTTTGATAAACCTTGTTTGTTATAGTTTCTGGAAATGATCTCTTCCTGGTCCTTCACACTTAGAGATGTGAGTCGTGCCAGCAGAGTGTCCTGACATCTTTAGTGGTCAACCCCAAACTCTCAAAAAAGGGCATCCCTTCTTATATCTGACTGTTATATTAAAGGTTTGTCTTCTTGAAGTATTCGAAAAAGAGTAGGATCAGGAAGAGATATTTCAGAATCAAAAAAGAAATGTCAATGACTCAGAGAAATATGAAAAGCATGAGGAATCAGTGAAGTGCAAATCATTCAGTTCTTATACTTATCAAATTGACACAGCATTTAAAAAATAAACACTTTCTGGTTCATGTATGTGTGTCGCTCCTCCCTAGTGACAGCTTGCACATGTCCATCCCTCTCTCAGGAAGACTCTGCTCCCTGCTGTGCCATCTCTGCTAGGCTAATGCCCTGTCAATCTTGAAGTCTTACCTTAAGGGAATATGTGCACCTTGCCTATTTCTAGGTATGCTTTATAGGACCCTTTATATGTTTTCCTATCTCTCTTCTCAGGATAGTAGTAAAATGCATAATGGTACAATTACCTTTCTGGCTTTATTCCTCTGAATATATTTTTAGGTATTTTGTTAGCCATGGGTCTACATTCACTTCCTCTTTTCCCATAAAGTTAAGTAATTGTGACAGTCTAATGCTTGTGACCTCTTTGGGATTTAATGGAGAAGTAATTGTCACATCATTACTGAAGCAGCCCATCCTGTCCCCACTGATCTGCAAAACCCTCTCTGTTATATTTCATGTTTTCATACAAGAATGAGGCTATCTTAGAATTCTGTTTCAATGGTCTCTCTACCTATTCTGCAATTACTTCAAGTTTCAAATATATAAAATTTAACATATTTAATATCTGCAAAGTGAATTTTTCCATATTTACTTCTAGAAAAAGTTTAGCCATTATCTCTTTGTACCCTATCCCCCTTCAATGTCTGTGTCCCTTTCTGCAGGAAATTTAATAAGTTGCATGTTATATTTTTGTATTCTGTGTTCTGTTTCACCTCCTTGTCTCTCTGTGTTACATTTTGGGTATTTTTTCCCAATGGATGCATATTCCTGTCCATTGATTTTTCTTATATGTATGTATTTTGCTGTTTAACATGTCCACTGAAAATACAATGACAATTCTCATATTTTCCATTTCAATACATTTTATTTGGTGATTTTTCCATTCTTCCTGGGTATCTTTTATTATCTCTAACTTAATGTTTTCATTTTCTCTTTTATTTACAAATACACATTAACTATATATGTATATATATACAAATATATGTAATATATATTTTATTCCATATTTTATAATTCTATATTCTATGATTCTATAATTTATAATTCCAAAATCTGTGGGCATTAAAAAAGCTGGATTTTGCTGTTGATGATGACTGTCAATATCTGATTTATAATTTCTGTAATTTGAATTGTGAACTCATAAGCCATATCATTTTTATGTACAAATGGTTTAAGAAATGGATTAAGAAAATTTCTTTTTATTGGCTACATTTGGAAAATAATAAATTGGAACAGTTTTTACGCTAAATGGTTTATTTGTTTTGCTTGTTTTTTGTTTGTTTGCTTGTTGAGATCACACAAGTGTTGTGAATTCATGCTCCAACCATGTATAAGGCTGTGGTGTGGCTTCCCAGTAGAGATTGTTTCCCCCTCTCCACCCAAGGCTGAGATAGGCAGGTTTCCCTTATCCCTTTCTTTGAGGGATTATTACTATTATTCTTGTTATTCTTATTTGTATTTCAGTTCTTATCAAGATGGCAGCTTTATATAGGGCCCCAGATACATCTGTTCATGTCCATTAAAACTAGAGTAACTCTATATCATGGTTTACCTTCGCTGCTCCAGGTTCTATTCAGAATAGCATTTATTGTAAATTAAATACACACACACACACACACACATATATGTAGTATTTTGTTGTTATTGAATTCAAGTAAGCTGTTATAGGCTGTTTACCAAGTGGCTCGGGGAGGCAGCCATGTGCAATTAGGTGCCAGCCATTCCCTCTGCTTATGCTGGAGCACACTTAGTCATATGAGAAAGGCCCCAGCATGCTCTTCTTAAAAGAGACATGTTTGCTGGGGCCTGTGCAGTACTCTTCTAGATCATTGTTGCTGATTTTTTATTCTAAGTGTTCTTGGGCGGGTATAAAAGAAAAAACAGGGCGTGTTATTGTGTAGGCTCCATTACTATATATAAAAAAAGGAGAGTTAAATGATAACTTTTATACTAGCGTCATCAGTTGCTTCAAATATAAAGTTAATTAATTCTAATAACGCTTTCATTTTTTTCTCAGGTGATTCAAGAAAGTTTTTTGGTGTTTGTTCTGTCTTAAGTGAAATAATTAATATTGTGAATGATACTGCAATTGTAAAATTCAGATAAAAAGTTCAACATATATGTTTTTAAAAACAAATGTTTCTTGGTTATTCAAATCATCATAAAATGAATGTTTTTCTTATTATATTAAAAACCTTTTGGAGCAGAAATGCACTTGAATTGGTTGTTATAAAGACATAATTCGTTCTGTGCCCAAACCAGCTATACAGAATTTTTATTGATAATTCTATCAATTAAAAAAACCCACAGTTGATATAAATATGTTACACACACACCTTTATTTTAGCTCAACTACACAACTACCAAATGCATATAATGAAACTTACACTAAGTCATATAGATGGATAGATAGATAGATAGATAGATAGATAGATAGATAGATATGATTTATCTATTCATGTATAGGTGTCTACAATGGCATTGGACCATATTTAATGAGAGTCCTCCAAAATTGAGTTGCATACTATTTAAATTCTGTGGGGAAACTGTAGTAATATTATTAAGTAACTAAAAGACCATATAGTTTCAGCTTTAGAAAGGTGTAATGATTGAAAACAAATCCTAGAAAGAGGAAGCACTAAAATTTATCTGAGAAAAAAAAAAAAGCAACAGAAGGCCGGGCACCATGGCTCACACCTGTAATCCCAGCACTTTAGGAGGCTGAGGAGAGCAGATGACTGAAGTCCAGAAGTTTCCTACAAAAAAAGAAAAAGAAAAAAGTATTAGTCAGGCATGGTGATGTGTGTCTGTAGTCCCAGTTTCTTGGGAGGCTGAGGTGAAAGGATCACCTGAGCTTAGGAGTGAGCCATGATCACAACGCTGCATCCCAGCCTGGGTGACAGAGTAAAATCCCACCTTAGAAAAAAAACACAAAGCAACAGAGGAACTGAACAAATTAAGTTATATAGCACAGGTGATAGACAAATATTATTATTTTCTTAAAGAACAGTTTGGAATCTGTAGGAACAATCTTCTGATAGAATGCTCATAATTAATTTAATAATTTATGTTTTCTGGCTAACTAATTTGAGAGGTCTATAATTTTACAAAACCTCAAAATTTGCTGAATCAGCCAACTGAAGAACAAATAGATAACATTTCTGCTAAATTTTGTTGTTAAATAGGAGTATATGTGAAAAATAGGTTTTCTGGAAGGGGACAGTCAAATATATATGTATAAACATTTGGGTTGAAATATTTACACATTCCAATAAGAAAAGCATTTGAATTGAGAATTTCCTCCATTTAGTAGCTTTTATTTTCTGAGCTCATGAGTTGTCTCAGCCTTCATAAAAAAACACTTTTCTTGTGGGCCACAGAGGTGAGTCAATGTAGCTGTCAACATTTTCAAATTTGATATACTTTGACATTCTGTCACCATTTATCATAAATTGTAACTTCGAAGAGGATTACAGGTATTTTTCCAAAAACAGATTAAAAATACTGAGAACATGTTTTAAACTTTGCAATCTTCAGAAACATATCAGTGGGCTAGTGTCAGAGACATGTTTGGCTAAGAAGCTAATCATCATGTATGTTTGCTGAACTAGTTGAGAAAGTTCACCTCTGCCATCAAAGAAAGACAAGCAGTATGGATGAAACTCATAAGAAGTGTTGGAAAAACCAGTAGTATGGATGAAACTCATAAGAAGTGGGAGTTTCATCCATACTACTTGTTAAATATAGGGAGTAGATGACAAATTATATAATAATCCATGAGATGTGTACATAAATTAAGTGGAATGTCAGTGGGTGAAACATAGGAAGGGATGGGAAGACCAAGAGGAAGTATATTCTCAAGACATTGAAGGTTGATGAGGCATTGGTGATCACAAGGTCTTAAAATGGACAGTTATTGGTGACAAGACTCTGGGCCAGTGAATGCAAATGAAATCCATTCCTGCTCAGCAGGTAAAGCAGAGAGCCACAACTGTTGTCAGATATATTTGTCCTGCCTCTGCAAAAGAACAAGCCCATGATACTCTGGCCACCTCCTGACTGATCAGCCAGTTTCTCAACCTCAACTCTGGTTCTTATAGCCACAACAGCAACAGGAATAGCTGTCCCTGCAGCCAGGGCACCAGCACCTCTGAGAACAGGTGTGCGTTCCTGCACAGAGGCAGTGTGAGCTCCTCACTCTTTGCTCTTACAAGGTGATATGTGAGCCTCCCTAGAAGGCACCAGGAGAGAAGGCCAAAAGAATTAAAAAAGGAAGAAAAAAATCAGGAAAAATTGGCTGTTTAGTCAACAAGCAAATTAACTTGGACAAGACTAAGATTTAATTTGGAAATGACTAAATTAGCTTGAAGAAAATTAGCTAATTTTACTATTGAGAAGTTATAGGAGCTCATAAGAAAGTTGAACATAGTTACGAAATTACATATATTTTTGCACATTAAGGTTCTGATTATGAGTCCCAGTCCTACTCTGTGTGTGTGTATGTGTGTGTAACCATATCAAAATTACTAAGACCTCTGTCTGGTGGTGAGATTTCAGGTAAATATTACTTTGTATTTGATATATTTATCCATATATAAGTTAACCACAATGCATATGTATGGAATTTGTAGCTGCACTTAGTTTACTTTTTGTAACGTTTAGCTTTTTAAATAAATTCTATTGTTGTGTATACAAATTAGACAAAAACTCTGTCCCAGTGTGGTGTATTAAAGCCAACACAAGTAGCACAGTTGATAAATTTTGCTGGAACATGAAATAGTTTCTTAATCAAAATCCATTAAGTCACATTTTGATCTGTTTCTGGATGAATTCTGTTGCTTTACTTTATTGTTTCCTGGCTTTTCTTCTATTTGCTTGTCTTTTCAATTCGGTGACCTATTTAACTGGCAGCCCTATAGAAAAGCGCTGAATAAAATTCTCAATCATATATAGGATGTGTCTTGCAAGTGCCAGAGACAGCCATGAGTACAAAGAGACAAGCCAGATTCAGAAATCAGACCAATGAAAACGGCCCCATTAAGGCATAGGTCAAGGTGGAACGCCCTGGCCGGCAGCCATCACTGCCATTCTGCACTTACTCAGATGCTTTTCCAAGGAGGGGTCTGGTGGCCACTCCAAAATTCTTTCAAAGTTTCCGCCCCCGCCCCCCAGAATTTGCTTTGTAAAAAATAAGTGTTTAACTCTTTAAAAATTAATTATCGTTCCTTTTGTAGTTATGCTTGCTGAGCTACAATGATACTCATCTCAAGTCTATTCCGTGTAATGGAGAGGGAAATCACTGCCCAGCAATTTGTCAGTGGCTTGTGTGCTTTTCATGTTTGTATCTTAACATTTGCTGGATCCAGATGAATAGATGGCTTTAGTCCTCTCAAAAGAAATAACAATGTCAACCTCACACTTGTTTTATGATGGAAAATCTTTGCCATCATAGTTTTCACATGAAAGATATATTTACCACTTCCCAAATGTCAAGTCTAATAGAAAGGGGATATAAATGATATATTTCCTTGTAGCCATCAACCCTTTAAGGTTATGACATGATGTGACACACCTATTTGTCATGATAAAGTAAGCACTTTTACTGATGTCTTGAATTCTTTAGTGTTTTCAAGTACGATACATAGTCTGAGTTTATTCTGAAGTGTACAAATTTTTACAGCATGTATCATGTCAGGCCTCATTTATGGTTAATTACATTGTTACCAGGGATACATTAAATATTAACTATTTTGCTACAACTATTATTAAATACTTATGAATTAAATATTCCTCTATTAAACAAGAGTTATCTATCTTTATATTTTTAAGTAAAAATAAAAATAGGCTTTCAAAACTAGCAAAATGCATAAGATAGAACCTAATAGAGAGAGCCCACAACAGCTATGTTTCTAAAGTAAATATAGTTTCCCCAAATTTTGTATTTATATAATAACTCAATTGCATATAAAACACAGTGCCAATTTTAGAAATAAGCAAAAGTATAAATTAATTGAGCAATAAATGTCAACAAACTTGAAATACCAAATATGCAAATTTCATGCCAGTGTTAGTGGCTTGTTACGAAATGAATATTTAAAGAAATTCAAGTTATGGCACCCTCTGTTTACTTTTTCTACTTTTTTCTCTATTTTATTTTCTTCAACCATAAAACAAAGTAATATCTGGGCATGGTGGTGTGCATCTGTAGTCCTAGCTACCTAGACAGCTGAGTCAGGATCACTTGGGCCCAGGAGTTCCAGTCCTGCCTGGGCAATGTGGTAAGACCCTGTCTCTAATAAAATTATTTTCTAAAATTCTTTAAAAAAGAAATAAATTATCATTAATCACTGTTAGCTCGCTTCTTATTTCTCTAAGTAGTTCCATTTTCGTTAAAAGTAACAATTATTTGTCTTTATGGTACGAAGACATAACCAGAAGAATGAGAATATTTATATTTTAGCTTTTTCTGCCTTTGACATGTGAACAATTTAGATTTGTTTTCCAAATCGTCCCAAATGTACGTATGTTAACAAGCAGACAGTCTTTTTAGATATCGCCATACCAGTGCTTCTAATATAGCTTCCCTTAAAATGCACTAAGAAGGAATCATGTTCTCTCCCCTCACCCCGTGGCCACGCACTGCTGCTACTCACCCCCTTTCTGTCCTGACCATCTCCTGATGCCTGCCATCAAGCACGTGGAATCTATTTCCTGTCAAAACTTCTGCAGTGTGCTAAGTTAAATGTAGTAAGATAAATATCATTATCTTCCTTCTACCATCAACCTCACAAGAAGGTGAGAATAACCATTGAAATTCAGCAAATCTTTCTTCTTCAGTAGCCCAAGAGCTCTATGTGGTATTTCCGTATCAGCAGAAAGTCCCCCTCTCCTGTGGTTTTCCCTGAGCAATGTCCAGCTGATCGCTGTGTCCTGTGGAGAGGGGGCATTAGGAAGCTTGGAAGGTTATTAAGGTGGGAATTTTAGGTTAACAGAAACATATAATTTTGGTCCAAGAAACATATATCTACATTATAAATATTAGATTTATAAGAAAACTTATTTATATATAAAGGAGATGAAACCAAATTACACTGTGGTACTGTGGTTCAAATTAAAATATGAATCCTTGAAAGCTAAGTAGTTGGAATATCGTGTCTATAGTATCTGCAATCCCGGAATCAACTGCTATTTCTGTATGTGAGTGGTTTGATTCATGAGATTGGGGTTGCTAGACTAAACTGCCTTCTTTAAGTCATGATCAGTTGGATGAACTCTTGTGTTAGAACCGTTTTTTTCTTTTTATTCTCAATTTTATAATGTGTCTTGATTGAGACAAATTCAGTGTCCTGGTTTGGTGATGTCCACACAGCCCAGCAAGTGCCCTCAGTAAACATCTGGGATTGAATGAAAGAGTCATTCATAAGTGACGAGAACACTAAACAAGAAAAAATGATGACTAGATTTTTAATAAGAAGTCCTTTGTCAAATTGCTTGAGGCACTTTTATGTCAATTGCAAGTACAAAGTATTGCATTTCCACAAAAATAATAATAGTTTTGCTGAGCGTGTGATACCAGGAGCCAGGTATTATGACAATTATTTTACATACATTACATTATCCCATCTGTGCCCCAACCTCCAGTGAGGGCCACTGTCATCTCCTATACGTAGTAAGGATACAAGGGGATGTCCAGCTTGCTCAATGTTGAAAGCTAGTGTCAGAGCCTGGATTTGCAATGAATACTCAGACTTCAGCATATGTGCATAAATAATTAGACGATGCTCCCACTGACATGGTTGCACGTCCAGTAATATTTCATAATTACTACAGGTGATCAGCAAAGTGGCCATTTTAAAAGCCACTAACTGGGGAACTTTTTTCAGCTTCCTTCAGTGACTTTATTTTCTTCCCTACTTCTGTAGAAATTTAAAATTTTTTTTTCTGGCATAGTCCGTTTTATCCCCCCAATGAATTTCACTTGTAAGGTGCTGTAATTGTGCTAGTTTTTTAAATTATTTTTTTTACTTTGAGACTGAGTCTTCTTCCGTTGCCCAGGCTGGAGTGTGGTGGCATGATCTGGGCTCACTCCAAACCCTGTCTCCAGGGTTCGAGAGATTCTCTCGCCTCAGTCTCCTGAGTAGCTGGAATTATAGGAGTAGGGCACCATGCCTGGCTAATTTCTGTATTTTCAGTAGAGACAGCATTTCACCACGTTGCCTAGACTGGTCTTGAGCCCCTGATCACAAGTGATCTGCCTGCCTTGGTCTCCCAAAATGCCGGGATTACAGACGTTAGCCACTGCACCCAGCCTAATTTTCTTTTGATGCAATAGTTTACTTGTTAATTTAATAGTTAAGTTGTTCCTGTTGTTTATATTTGGAAAACTGTGAATCTTCTCTCAAACCTAAGATTTTAACAGGATTAGAGCATTCAATTATGTGTTTTAAAATATATTTTTGCTTTTTCACATCACCAACCTAATAGGATAATAAGTGTAGAAATATTTACAAATACTTGCTGTATATTCTACCTTTCAGTACACAGTAAGAGGAAAAGGTGACAATATCTCCCAGACTGCTTCCTCTTAGGGAACACTCAAATTCACTGGTTATGCAAGAATAACATAGGAAAGGGCGCAGACTTTATCCTCATGAATTTAGCTGCTTTTAGCTGGTGTTAATAGTAGATTTATATGTGTAAACAGAGGCTCTGGCAAAAGTTGGCTATCCTGAAAGCCTTATGTTGTTTTCCTATCCATAAATATTCTTTAGTAACAGCTTCTTTGTATTATAATTTTCAGAGCAATTACTACGGCAGATGTGAGAACATGTTTTTTCTTTGAATTGTCTTGTGATATATTACACAGTCATGCCTTACTCTGCAAGAATTTGGATCCTGGAACCAAACACTAATTTAAATTTAGAAATCTAATAAATGTTTTAAATTCACAGCACTGTTTAAAGTTATCCATCAATGAACATTTTAGAACTAAAATGATGATGTCTTCATTTATATGATTAAAAATTGAACTGTTCCTGTACACAGTGGCTTCAACTTATATGATTGAAAATTATACTGTTACTGTACACTGTTGCTTAAACTTCCTTTTGCTTTTAATAAAAAGCAATTTCAGCTCACAGGCTAATGTCACTTTCTTTAGCACTTTCATTGAAATAACTGAAGTGCGTGCGTGTGTGTGTGTGTGTGTGTGTGTGTGTGTGTAGTTATATGAGTGTTTTGGAGACCACAGAACATTGCCATCAGTAACCTGAGTCTTTTAGCCATTCTTGGATGATTAAAAGAGGGTATGGTTTCATTCATGAGCAAAGACAACCGGAAGAAACGGTTTGAGATTCAACACAGCAAAGGATATTTTTGCCTTGGCAATAAGTGTGTGGGTTTCTGGACACCGGTGAGACCACAGGAAAATAAATAGGGTGCCGGGAACTGACCTAGTGCCCCCTGACGGAGGAATAGAGAGCAGCACCCTCACCCGAGCTTCCCAAAGCGCATTAGTGCTGTTGCCTTTAGAATCTTCCGTTTAGAGGACAGAGACACAGAGGGAATGAAGCTGCATCTCAGCTCACTTTAAACACAATCTGCTACTGCCAACACAAATATGTTTTCTTCGCAGAAGAAATGCCTCCCAAGGAGGAAGGATCCTGTTGAAGTAGCCAGTTAGAGGTAACTTTGGGTTTCCACTGGTTCTTTATGTTCCTGGCATAATGAATAAAAGGTGTTTTTGTTCTGCTGCGCTTACTCGAGTGATTTAGAGATGAAAGCATGATCCTAGAGATGTGAGCTGACTTTTGCTGCATAACAGAAGATGAAAAATTTAGTAGAGTTGGTGGGGACCCATGGGAGGGGATGGGTGGAGAAGGAGAAAGAAAATCAAAGAACAGAGAAGCAGGCATGGGAAACCAACACTGTATTAAGAGATTGGGGAGGCCACACGTTAGCTGTCATGACAGTAAAATATCCTGGGTCCTGAGTGTTAAAAGGGCCGTAAAGGCGAAGGATGTCTAATACTTAAGTTGTTTTTCTTGCTGTTGTATAAATTCACTCCAAGTCCTGCCACCTTCAACAAAACCAGCTCCTCTCCAGAATGCTTAGTTTGTATGTGGTTGTGGTGCTGCTTACTGCTTATTTTTCCCTTGTGTGAAACCAGGGAAAGGAGTTTCGATCTCCACCTGAGCTCTGCTTGTATGAAGCAAGAATGAATGTGCTGGACACCAAAACGATCTAACCTTCAATTCAGTAGAAGCAGAAGCTCCGTGACGAGGCTCCTGGAATGGGAGGATGTCTTTGAGCTTTAACGTTTCATAAAATATGAATCAAGCCAATATTTTCCAGATATTAAGTAGCAGGACATCACTGCAACATTTGGGTGACCCAGAATTGGGGAAATTGACTCAGTATAATAAAATCCAGAAAAGACATACTCTGCCTTTCCAGTTAGCCCTGTTTTATATCCCACTAGCAGCTACTCATCTTGACAGAAGCTTACCAACCCCATGGCTTATTGGAAAACTTAGATCATGGATATATAGGTAATAGTGGGATGACCCAGAGGACACAGGCACACTATTAGAGTCAGAGGTACACACAGAAGTCTTGCTTCGCCATCAGTCCAGGCCTCATGTGGTGCAGGCCTGGAGTCGATGAGTGGTGGGGACTTGGCTCTGAATTTGAGCTAGACAAAGGTCTTCCTGTGATGTCTTTCTGTTCTTGGATCATGTAGTCAAGATTTCTTGGGAGCCACGTGCACCATCTTGCAGCACCTGGGTGAAGTCAGTCCCTTTTGGGGTTGGGGTATTCTCAATTAATTGCTTATTTAGATGCTAAGAATGGTTGCCTGGGGTCCTATTCAACTTTGTCTACTACTGGCTCCTGCAGGCTCCTGTAAGAGGGCCTGGTGAGATATATGGGTAATAATCCCAAGGCATTAAAAATGCAATGTATCTGCTGATTTCCTCTGTCTTTCCTCTTCTCCTTTCTGCCAAAATATTTAATCAATAGTTTGAACTGGGCTTGCCTTACAGGTAATCAAGTGGTAGAAGTTTGTGCATTGATTAATGAAAAGCATTCACTAAATTATAACATATCTGTTATACGAAGTGATATGAGAATAAATACATAGGAGAAAATATTTGCAAAACACCTACCTGGCATAGGGTTTGTGTCCAAAATATGCACAGGTCTCATAATCCTCAACAGTTAAGAAATAAAACAGCACAATTATGTGAGCCATAGATCTGATCAGATACCTCATCAAAGAAGATGTGCAGATAAATAAGGCCTTGAAAGTACACCTGAGATCATATGTCATTAGGAAAATCCAAATTAAACAACACTGAGATACCACTACACTTTTACTGGAATGGCCAAAAGAGGCAGGTGGCGATTTGTAAAGTACCAAATACTAGCAAGGATAGGAAGCAACACTAAATCTCATTTATTCCTCATCTGAGTGCAAAATGCTACAGTCACTTTGGAAGAAAGTTTGGTGGTTTTTCATAAAACTAAATACGGTCTTACCATACAATTCAGCAATTGTGTTCCTAGGCATTTACCTAATTGATGTGAAAATGTATGTCCCCACAAAAACCTATATGTGAATGTTTCTAGCAGCTTTATTTATAATCTCCAAAGACTGGAAACAACTAAGATGCAAATGGATAAACAAGTTGCAATACATCGATGTAAGGAGTTATCACTCTGCAACAAATGTGGGATGAGCTACCAAGCTACACAAAGATAAGGGTGAATTGTAAAGGCATGTTGCTAAGTAAAAGAAATCATTCTGAAAAAAAGCAATTTGCTGTTATTCCATTCTATGAAGTTCTAGAAAAGACAAAATAGATAGTAAACAGATCAATGGTTTTCAGAAGTTCAGAGCAGGGACTTCAGTTAAATAAATAACTGAAGCACACAGGATGTTTTATGTAAGAGAAAATATTCTCTATTATATTGTAATGGTGGCTATATGAGACATGAATTTGTCAAAACCCATTGAACTTTACAGCAGTATCTATACCTTGTTCTACGTATCTCTGTTTATACGAAACAAAACAAACTCCCACAATGACGGGGGGCTTTTTAAATACCGGGAATCCAATAGAAAGAACTCCCTATGGCCAAAGCTGAAATAATTGGAGAAAAATTGTGATGAATTTAATACAACGTATTAAAATTGGGTATGTACTTAAATAAATAAAAGATTACAACAAGAAATAGATGGGTCAGAATAGATAAACTTCCTGCACAGAAGTCCAAACGATGTGCGTGGATACTCTATGCACAAGCAGAAGAGCACATTACCACTCCTTAGGGGTGGCCTATGCGTAGCGGATGTCTTTCAGAGAGTGCAGAATGGGAAGGGACAAGCAACGAGTAACTTCACAGTGGAGAATCCAGAGGAACCCTGCTGCAGCTGGGTGATGAAGGCTGAAATCACAGTCACACAGGGGGCTGACAGTACATAACTCTGATGCGATGTAATGGAAATGGCATTTAACCTCAGCAGTCTTTTCACCAGAATCCACAACCACATTCTAATCGTGAGAAAAACGCCTGACAAATTCCGATAGAGGACCATCCTGTAAGACGCTTGACCAGCCCTCCTCAGAAGTGTCCAGGCCATCAAAACAAGGCAAGTCTGAAAAACTGTCACAGCCAAGAGGAGCTTAAGCAGACATGACGTGAATATGATGTGGGATCCTGATGGGGTTCTGAAACTGAAAAAGGATATCAGAAAAAAACCAGGGACGTCTCAATGCAGCATACACGTTTGTTAATAAAAACGTGTCAATGGCTGTTCCCTACTTGTTACAAACGCAAAGTGAGATGCTAATTAGGGGAAGTGGATATAGGGTACATGGAAACTTTCTGCACTATCTTTGTAATTTTTCTGTAAACCTTAAGGGTTCTAAAATAAAAAGTTTGCTACGATATACAAAATACATCATATTATTTGATATATGAATAAAATATTTTATCACTAAATATTTCTGAGTTTCCTTATACAGGCCACAGATAATTTTACTGCAGAAAAGAATATATTAAAACAAATTCCTAAAACCAATAAATCCACCCAGAAACAAATCAACTTTTCATGAAAACATCCTCACAGCAGCCCTCTTTTAGGCACTGCCTCCTACAGCCTCCCACACTCCGGATTCATTTTCCCACCTCGGGATCTAATTATTGTTCTCATCGCTCACCTGGCATTTTTGCTTTATTGCTTCAGAAACAACTTTGTTTCCAAATAACAATGTGTTTCTGCCATGCTGAAGGGTCCTCAGATTCTTTGGTATCCATTCAGTGCCTAGTTCAATAGCAGGCATATACTAAATAAGCTAGTAGAGTCTTGAATATTCAAATATTCCTTTAGCTTCTCAGAGTTTATTTTTTAACTTTAAATCTGCAGGTTTCTTTTCCAAGAGCTTTGTCATATGGTGGCAGCAGACTCTCCCTGCAGTGCACAACTAGAAAGTGCATATTGAAAAACTGTTTGAATAAGTTTGTTAAGCTTTTATCATGTCTGTTGTCCTTTTCTTTAGCAAGCCTGGGTAATGCTGGTCTATAATTTCTCTTTACGGGTAACCCCCGTTTTTTCTTTGACTGTCAATCCAAAGTCATGACCTTCAAGTGAGTGACATGCACTAGGGCAGGCACACTCCCCTCTTAACCAACCTGTTGGAAATAGCTTTTCTGGTTTCTCCACATGAAATGCAGCATGGAGTTCTAAATGTAATGATAACATCCCCCTAGAATTGCCCCTTGACATTTTCTGCAGGTGCACTGGAGCCTATCTGGCATTTCTGCACAAGGGATGGCTGCAGCCAACCTTTGCAGTGGGGCAATTCCTGCTTTCTGAAGTGGTTTGTTTTGATGCATGTTTTTTTCTTATCACACTTGCAGCTTCCAGAATGCTCCTTCTTATAGATTTTCTGTCAGAGTTTTAAAATATCTATTACTGTTCAACTCAAATGTACCAGTTTAAAGAGCAAGCCATACAGGCCATACTAGAAATTTCTAAATATCACAGTTCAGGTCATGTAAAACAGAGACCTTTAAAAATATATTTCATTGTTTAAAAATGCTGCACTTACAAAGGCCTATCATGATTTTAGTTAACTGCATGCCTGTATTACCTTCTATTAGACTAGCAAAAAAGGCTGTCTACAGTTCTAGAACATGTTTTAAATAGACTGTTATTACAGGAATGCTCATGAAACATTTAAACAGCAAAATTTCAGCATCTTACACTCAAGAAAAAGAGAGAAGAAATATGAGGAAGTAGGGCGTTTGACTTTGCATTTCAAAATATATTCATAAAAGTTTTTAGAAAGGATGTAAGATTTTGAGCTTGAGATCCTCAAAGAATTTTTGTTACTTGGGCTATAATTTTTTTAAAAAATCCAGAAAATGTAGCCAAATGCAGCGGTGATTGAGAAAATAAAAATCCTATTAACAAGTACCCCAGGTAGTTTCATTAAGGATGTGAACTGCCTCAAATTACAGCATTTACATGAATTTATTTTTGATGCAGAATTTAAAACAAAAATAATTAGAACTATAAAAAAGTATGAAAATTCTAAATTAATTTGTAACAAATGACCCATTTTAGATACTGAGTTCTGACTTAAAATAATTTTTATCATTTGTATATTTTAAAATTTAAATTTTATTATATTTTTGTTAATTTTCTGGGTTTTGCAGACAGAAAATTGCATTCTGAATGTATTATTTTTACTTTCTGTTTGTAATGGTCATATGTCCTATATTAATTTCATGTCTTATTAATTGACTATATATTTCAGAATCATTTAAAATAATCATGATGTAGGCAACCATTATTGATACTAAAATTTTAAAGTACTATTATCTCCAACATCTTGCCATAAAATGATAATAATTGAAGGTATATATTTCTTGTTTTGAAAGGTATATATTTCTTGTTTTGAAAGGGAAGTATCATTGTGTTCTACCTTTGAAAGATTTTTGCATGTTTTTTAAAATCAGAGAAAGCATTTAATAGAATGTAATGACTTCTGAGAGAGTACAATATCTGTCATTTTGTTTTGTTACAGAAAAAGATTTCTAAATATAACATTAGTCATGTATTCTTGACCTAAATACTACTTAGTATCTGCAGATTATTTTAAATATATCATTGAATTTAATTTTCTTATATCTTAATTTAGTCATTTTTTTTTTACAACTGTAATCCTAATTGGGATTGATTCATCATTTTCTACTTTCATGCTTTCTTGATTAGGGTTTAGAATGAGATTTGCTTTATATTAGTATGTTGCTCCTGGTAAAACTAAAAGCCAAAATCAAAATTCAAATTTACATTTTGCTTTAAATTACATAGGTCTTAAATTCCTCCAATGTTTATCAAATTTAGCATTGGGAAATAGAAGAATATGTGCTTACTTGGATCTGACTATATGAATGCCTATTTGATCCTGCAAATATGTACCTCTCCCGAATCTCCCATTTATTATTTCTACTTTAAAATGTTTATCGAGGTAGCTCATACACATAGTAATACATCAACTATCACTAGATGGACTTATAAAGCAAAGACCTCACTCTGTCTCTTGCATTTTTTCCCAGTTTCCAGAGGCAACACTTAAAAAAAAATTTTGGTAGCTCTTACTTATGTAGATGTCCCTATAACTCTAGAAATATACTTCCCCACTAGTACTGTAAATCTCACAATTCATGTCCTTTGCCTCACAATTTGGGGACATGCTTCTCACTTGGTAGATGTGATCACTGTGGAGCTGGGTCCCACTCTGGAAAGGGGTGCAAGTGAGCAGGCTGAACCAAATATTCCAATACCCACAGGAGTGTGACTGATAAAGGAGAATTGGTTTGTGTGATTCAAACTACAGCAAAGTCCTTTTGAAAGGGCTAATATGATAGCCAGAAGCAGAAGAATCTCCGCCTTTCTGGCCTCATTAGTTACAAGAACCCCCCTCACCTGAATCTGCTCAGAGCCCTTGTTCCCAGCACAGAGTGAGTACAAGTCAGCAAGACAACAGTGGAGTGAAAGGTCAAGTGATGGAATCTCAGTTCTCCCAGTCCCTCGATGACATCTGGGAGCACTCAGGACCACTGGGACAGGAAGCTAGATATATCTGGTCTTTTCAGTTAAATGAGCCCAACATTCTCATTTTGCATAAACTAATTTGTAGTGGATTTCTCTTGCTTGCAACTGAAAAACTCCTAGCTCAGTAGAAATTGAAATTACTATTGTATTTGCAAACAATGAAATTCACATGGAATTGACTTAACTGCAGTGAGACAAGGCAGAGAGGACTCCCCCAAATGGGGTCTATCAGAGCTGAAGCTTCAGGGATACAGTAGGGAAAATACCCGGTTGATAGACTAAGGTAGCTATTTGCTGAGGATATAAATTGCATTCCAAAAGACAGAGGCAACTTTTCAGGAAAACTTAAACATAGAGACAGAAGAGATAAAACAACATACAGTGTAACTCATATTGACTACATCTGCAAGGAGCAGGACATCTAAAATAACTTTGGTTATTATAGCAAGCAAAGTCTGGCCTTTAGCTAAAGTTAGTACAGGCAAATGCAGAGACACAGGCCAGTGAAACGGAGCATGCTGGTCAACGCCATAGCCCTGGGAGTAATTAGTGAACTCTCACCAGCAGCACTGCACCTCCCAGTGACTAATAAGTACACTCTGGTTAGCCAGATAACAACAACCCCTGTTATAAGTCCACCAATTGCCTCTTCCTGGAAGGAAGTGGTCTTGTCAGTCCTGCTCCATATTGCAATCATTTTTTTTCTTCCAGTAGAAGAATCAGAAGAAAACGGTTTGGCTGAAGGTTAGAAGAATCAACAGTGTTGACATATATTTTGTTCAGTAAATGAAACCCCAAAGGCTGGGCTTGAGATTCAATGGATCATGATAGGAAAACTTGTTTGAATATTTTTCATAAACTCTAAAGAAGAAAACTATATTTTTAGCATATTGTTGTCAGAAAAATCCTACTCATTCCTGGCACAATTCTATCCAAGCCTGCGCTTGTGACTGCATGGCTCCCCAGGTGACTTGTGAGCCCCAGAGATGAACAATATCTCCTATAAACTGCTTCTCTCCTCTTTCATTTTTCGATTGATCTCACTATCATCTGTTGATTTGGTCTTTCTCATTCACCTGCTAACTTTGTTCATGTGGTTTCTGGTCTTTGTTGATGTATTTATACAGGTCACAGTTCTTGTTCCTTTGCTGCTGGGCACATAGATTTGTGTTGTGCTGGGTCTTCATTGAGAAAACTCCCTGAGACCCCTATGAATATGGGCATGGCTTGCTTATGGATTTCAGTGCCACCTCCCCAAATAGCACAAGGGTTCTGCTTTTGGGAGCCCGTTTACCATCCAGCATTTATATTCCTACCTGAATAGATCGATCTATTCTTCAGCATGGGAACCTCAGGGCTCTCCTGTGTTCTCCTGGGCTGGTGGCTCCCACTCTCCTGTCCCCTCATTCCTGTGTGCTGGCTGCATTTGTTCATTTCAGATTTTTACTATGTTTAAACACATTTCCATAGTAATAACTGGAAAGATTCCGCATAGGGAGAGTCAACAGTTGCAATACAAACATAATTACAAGAAGCATGATATTTTCTGGGAACAAAGAGGCCAGCAGGTTCAGGAGTGGGAGGGTGAGGCAAAGCAGGGCATCTGGTGAGCCAGACTGAGGGTGGGGCACCAGAGAATGCAGGGTGGACAGGGTGGTGCGGCCTAGGACGATGGTACTTGTCTATCTTGTGAACCTTGGAAAGGCATTTCCATATTACAAATGTCAACTATCTACACGGTAGAGGATAGGATTATGAACAGGAAGATCAGAGATCTGGAGGGCAATTCATGATTGTTGTAATTCATGGTAACTTGTGAATAATTGTGGAGAAGGTGAGGATGTTTTGTATATAGAATCCACAAGACTTCATAAAGTATCTTCTTAAATATAGAGAATTAGGGGGTGCTGTTCGTATGGATTCCTAGATTTCTAGTTTCTTGAGGATGATGGAATGCCATAAACTAAGATAGGGGACCTGGAACACCACTAGATTTGGGAACACAAAAGGAAATCATGAGTTCTGTGTTGCATGTGTTTATGTACATGAACATGCCAAGTTTATTGAAGTTGCAGAGGGCAACTTCTCTGAGTAGAGAAGGCTGGAATGGGGTTAGAAAATACTGAGTCATCAGCCTATATTTATTTTATTTTATTTATTTATTTTGAAGTCTCACTCTGTCCCTCGAGCTGGAGTGTAGTGGTGCGATCTCGGCTCACTGAAACCTCTGCCTCTCGGGTTCAAGTGATTTTCCTGCCTCAGCCTCCTAAGTAGCTGGGATTACAGGCAAGTGTCACCACGCCCAGTTAATTTTTGTGTTTTTAGTAGAGATGGGGTTTCATTATGTTGATCAGGCTGATCTCCAACTCCTGACATCGTGATCCGCCCACCTCAGCCTCCCAAAGTGCTGGGATTACAGGCGGGAGCCACCACACCCAGCTGAGTCATCAGCCTTTAGATGAAAATTATAGCATAAATACAAAGACCAGAAGGCCTAAAGCAAAGTACTATTATATCTTATTATGTTAGCTACTGCATGTGACAAAAAGCCAACAAAACGCATTGCTTAAACACAGAAGATTGATTTCTTCATGGAAAATATGCTGTCAGACCTGAAGTGCAATGCAGGTGCAGCAGTCTTAGGCCTCTTTCATCTCACTGCTTTACTACATCCATATAGCTCTAAGTACTGTCCAAGATGTCTACCGGAGCTCCAGCCATTAGGTTCACATTCCAACCAGTAGGTAGAAGAAAGGAGGTAAGTGTAGCCTTCCTCTAATTAAGGCCAGTTCCAAAAGCTCTCAAGTACGATTTCTATGCACATAATATAATTAGCCAGAATTTAATCACATCCTGTCTTAATACATTTGGGCTACTACGACAAATTTATCATCAACTGAGTGGCTTATAAACAACACACCTTTCGCATTCACAGTTCTGGATGCTGGAAAGTTCAAAATCAAGGCACTGGCAGATTCAGTCTCCGGTGAGGGCTCATTCTCCAGTTCACAGATTGTGCGGTCTCTCTGCATCCTCACATGGAGGAAGGGGCTAGCCAGTAATGTGGGGTCTCGTTTAAAAAGCACTGAGTCCCCTTCGTGAGAGCAGAGCCCTGATGGCCTGATCACCTCTAATATCATCATGCTGGGGATCAAGTTTCACTGCACGCCTTGGGGGAACACAGACACTCGGACCACAGCGTATAGCCAGCTCCAAAGAGGGTGACCAACATTTTTGTTTTTCTGGGTCATTCAGGGATTCAAGCACTAAGGGAAAATGAAGAGCCTTGTATTAGAAGGCGTCAGGCAATTTTTACCACAGAGAACACAAACAACAAGCTTTAATGGGTATTGACTTATTGCTATCTAGTCTCTTAAGTATTTTTTTGAGTTATTAAGTTTAATCTTGACCACAGGCCTTGAGGTAGATATGCTAATTACTATCCCCGTTCTAGAGACAGCAAAAGAATGAGTTGAACGACTCGTCCAAAATTCCGGCAGCACTGACATCTTGGACCCATTGAGATTTAGGCTTCAGAGTGAGAGCAGTGCCATCTCCCAATATCCGGCAAGTGTGGCTGAACGTGAGGAGGAAAAAGAGGTCTGGTCAGAGTCACACAGTTGGCCAAGTTATCCAGTTATCATATCCATAGGTAACAAAGACATACATACATATATATATGTGTGTGTCCATATATATACACACGTACATACATGTATATACACACACACATATATACATACATATATACACAAATATATACACATACATACATATATATGTGTATATATACATATATGTATGTATGTATTCACATATATAAAGAGTACTCTCCATATATGTGCATATGTACTCTCTTTCTATATATATACTATACATGCACATATATATAGTATGTTTCTCCTGAGAAACTCAAATCTCTGAATACCTGAAACCAGAAAGTAGACAGGTAAGAGATAGATAGAAAAACAATAGTATTATAGGCTGGGAAGTAAATTTGCTAGAAATAAAATGACGGTGGAAGAAAGAGGAAGTTGGCAACATCCCACAGGAGGGCTTGCAGGTTTTCACGTATCACATCAGTCTGCAGTGTTAGGGAAGCAGGCAGTCAAGACGGGAGGAATCGGCCCCACGGAGTTCTAGTAAATGAAAGCCTGTTAGATCTGGAGAACAGACTTAAGGCCGTGCACACCAGACTTCCATGAACGCCTCTGTCTGGCAAGAGGAGAAAAACACTACCGTGTGCACAGCCAGCACTTCTCTGTTGGAAATCATCTGGTCTGGATAGACTCTTTCCAGGGAGTGGTGCGACAGTCTCGGGGGGAGCCAGAAAGAAAAGACGGTAGAAACCCAAAAGGAATTTTATTCTAAAGGTTAGAATATCCTTCCAGGTTAGAAAGATATCTAAATGTTAGAGGAATGAGAATAAAATTCTAGGAAGCTGTCATCCTTAAGAAAATGCAAGGAGATTTTAACTGTATGAAATAGAAGCACAGAGTCATAATACGAAGATGAGTTGGAGTGAAATATGAGGCAGAAAGTTACAATTACGGTTTCAGCCAGATTTCCGAGGAACTAGTAATGAAATAAAGGAATTTAAAAATCCCCACTGGGACTGTGGTGTCCACACCACCCTTGGGGAAAGCCCAGCAGTGAGTGGCAGCACACGGAGAGGGTAGTGCTGACAGCAGCCAGGGGCGCGAGCTGAGCAGCGGGGGGCGGCTGCACCCAGGGCACCCAGAGCCTGACAGTGCACATGAAGGGCGAGCACAGGGAGGGCTCAGGGGGTGGGGAGTCACAGTCTATCTCCTGATCTGGGTACTGACATCCTGGAGCTGGGCTCACTTGGTAAAATATGTCACACTGTGCACTTATGATTTGTGTACTTTAAGTTTGTGACACTTTGGTAAAATTTTATTTTAAAAATCACAGTAGAGCAAATCTGCTTCTTTGGATCAGGGAACAAAAACCAAAAATATTATGAAAAAATTATTCCAGAGCTGAGAAAAAAGACCCCCATTGCCCTCTTCTTCCCTGAGTAACATGTAGATAAAAAAGAACTTGTGTTCTAGGTGAAGATATTAAATGTGGATTCATATTCAGATAGTTATATGCATGCTTTTAGGCATGAAATATATTTCTTTGTTAACAAAAACCCCTAAATGTGATCACATATAAAATGTTTGAAATATG
The DNA here is from genome assembly GCA_004027715.1 of Plecturocebus donacophilus. Classification (NCBI taxonomy): domain Eukaryota; kingdom Metazoa; phylum Chordata; class Mammalia; order Primates; family Pitheciidae; genus Plecturocebus; species Plecturocebus donacophilus. The sequence continues at coordinate 78,639 of PVKP010006445.1, forward strand.
TTCTAAGTTTATGCCTTAAAAAGCGATTTAAAATATCTTAAGTGCTTTTAAAAGAAAAGCCAATATAGAATATGATAACCACACTTTATCTGGTTTGAAAGCATATTTGAAAATGTGTCTTGCATTTGAACTGCATTAACGATGATCACTCATACTCTACAAGTCAATGTGTTTGACAGTTGGAAAAAGCTTGATATTAAAAGTATTCAAGCCAGGTGAGGTGGCTCACCCCTGTAATCCCAGCTTTTTGGGAGGCTGAGGCTGGCGGATCACGAGGTCAAGGGATTGAGACGATCCTGGCCAACATGGTGAAACCCCATCTCTACTAAAAATACAAAAATTAGCTGGGCATGGTGGTGCACACCTGTAATGCCAGCTGCTCTGGAGGCTGGGGAGAATCGCTCGAACCCAGGAGGCAGAGGTTGCAGTGAGCCGAGATGGCACGATTGCACTCCAGCCTGGGCAACAAGAGCAAAACTTTATCTCAAAAAAAAAAAAAAAAAGTATTCAAAATATTTAACTGTACAGGAAAAAGTATGTTTCTACTTTCTATTTTTATCACAAGTATTGTAATAAATATAATTTATGGTTTTTTTTTTTGAAACAGTTTCACTCTGTCGCTCAGGCACGATCTCGGCTCTACAACCTTCACCTCCCTGATTTAAGCGATTCTTCTGCCTCGGTTTTCCAAGCATCTGGAACTACAGGCTCCCGCCACCACGTCCTGCTATTTTTTTGTATTTTTAGTGGAGACAGGGTTTCACCATATTGACCAAGCTGGTCTCGAACTCCTGACCTCGTGATCCGCTCGCCTTGTCCTCCCAAAGTACTGGGATTACAGGTGTGAGCCACTGCGCCTGGCTAATTTATGTTTCTTCCCCAAATATCCTTTATCTCATATATAATTTAATGCAACAAAAATTATAAAATGTTCCATGTTAATTTTCATATTTTACAAGGTTACGGTGTTTTTTCTTTTTTCTTCTGATCGTGGTGTTGTTTTTTCCAACTGATAATGGGACTAGTTCACATTTTCATTGCCAATTAATTTCTTTAAAAATAATTAAGGTAAGTTTGTAGTAGAAAGTTTAAAAGGTACAAAGTGTGGACGTAGAGAGCAGCGTTACCTCTTCTTCTTTGAATTCATTATTTTTTACTAGTTACTAATTTCTTGTTTACCCTTTGAAGTAGAATACTCATAGGTACTATTTTTAAATATTATTATTTTAAATTGTATGTATTATTTTAAATATTACTTTTATGATATTAATCATAATATGAAATAATATTTGGAATTATGGCGGTCTTATAGGGATAAAAAACATTCTGTTGATTAAAATGTCAGTATTCAATGTAATTATTTTAAATTCTAAATACTTTGGGAATCTTCCCTGAAGTGTGGTAGGATAGATTGCTCGATTCTATCGTCTGCTATTATGATGAATAGTGCTATGAATAAATGGATGTAGAGTTGCATGTGAGTACAATCAAAGACTGTTCATTTCTATTTACTCCCATGTTCATTAAATGTTTACACACTTGTCTTTTGAGAAAATAATAAATTATCTCGGTCAAACCTAAAAACGAGCAAAAGCATCGTGGCAGACATTGCTAGTGCTACCCCAGGTCTGTTCTTCCCTCCCAGGTGCAGAGGCCAGGTGACCCGGCCTTCTCAACATGAGCAGCAGATGGAACCATTTCTGAACAATGAAAGGTGGTATGGATCGTTTCCAAGCTGAGGGAGCAAAACACTCTTGTCAAATTTTACAGCCTCTTTTCTGCCGGCATGACTGTGGAGAAGGCCTCCTAGTTAGCCAGAAAAGCAAGATTAAATTGGCCTCCATGGAGGGAACTGCCCCGAGAGCCACTGTGGACTTTGTATGTGAAAGAAGCAATGACTGCATGTTCTCACTCCTAGGCTGGTGTTGAACAATGAGAACAGGTGGACTCAGGGAGAGGAGCATCACACACTGGGGTCAGTTGGGGCGGGGGAGTGCTAGGGGAGGGACAGTAGGGGGTGAGGAGGATGGGGAGGGGTAACATGGGGAGAAATGCTGGATATAGATGAAGAGGGAATGGATGCAGCAAACCACCTGGTTATGTATGCACCTACGCAACAATCCTGCGTGATCTGTACACGTACCCCAGAACTTAAAGTACACACACACAAAAAAGCAATGTTTTTGTGTGTTGATGCACTGAGCTTTTGGAGTTCTTTGTTACTACAGAATAACAGAAAATAATTAGTTCTCCATTTTCCCCCCTTCAGGATGGAGCTGATGGGTACAGATTATTGTTTTTGTGCAGACAACTTTTTAAAATACTTAAACTAATATGCATGTATAATCATAATCACCCTACACATTGTTCTGTACTTTGCTTATTTATTTTCATAAATATCTTTGAGGTCACTTTATATGACTACCTAAAATTTATTTTTTTCTATGGCTCTGTGTTATTTCATTTGGATATATCCTAATTTAATTAAGTGATTTGACAGATATTTATGATATTTCCAACCTTTTCAATTATACATAATGACTAAAAGTAATCTTGATGCATGCGATCTTGATTTTTATTTGTAAATGAATGCTTACAATTGGAATTATGTGAGGGAGGAGAAGAATGTGTACATTTGAAATTTTGATACCCAAAAGTAGACCCTAATTTTCTTTTCTGATGTCACTGTGTCTATTGGTATATTTAAGAATTTTTCAGATAAAATTTGCAAATTGTCTCTTAGCTGTAGTAAATGAGTTCTTTCATTATAAAAATCACCCTTCATAGGTTGTGTTCCAAATTGTGTTCCCAACGTAAAGATGTAAAATTGACTACCTATGCGGCAATCAACACAGGGTGTTCTTAGGCTTTTCGACATTTGCCAATACAGTAGGTGAACGAACGGTCTACCAAGTACATTTAATGTGTCTCATAATTACAATAAGATGCCATTATAATTAGACACACCTAAGTAATGTTTAAGAGACATTCATAGTTCTCATTCTGTGAATATATGTTCTTATTCTTTGTTCATACTTTCTATTGAGTTATTTTTTTTCTCATGAAGTTAATTACATATTACAGAAATTAGAGTCTTGAGCTTTCTGGAATTCACTCTGGTATGAAAAGTGTTACAAAAGGCAAATGCTTTTTTAAAAAAATACTGACATATAGTTCTAATACGTTTACTAAATGTAAAATATGATTCCTTTGATGGATTTGTACACCCCTGTTGTAGTACTATACAAAGCATACTTATTCCAATCCTTACACATATACAGTGATATAGAAGACCTACTCTCTTTATTTTTATTTAAAGAATTTTTGTAAATATTCTATGTGACATTTATATCAGCTTGTCTTGGACTAGAATTTTTTTCAAGATCATATTAATAGATTATTCAGTGATAATATTTGTCTATTATTTATGGAAGTTTTGCATTTATCAAAGACAGTATTTCTTTTGATTTTCAAGTTTTTTCTACATGTGTGTTGATATCTTTAAGTGTTCCTCATAAAAGATTTACAAATTGATTTTGTTGGCTTTATAGTAAATGAGTTATTTTCTTTGATGTCTGATTAATTGCACTGTTTATTTAAGACAGTTATTTTTACATTATTTGCACAAATATAAATATGGAATCATCTTTTTATTCTAAGAAATTTTTGAACATATATGCCTGTTTTCACATTTAGTATCTTTAATAGACTATAGCATTCTTCTCAGATTTATACTGTAGTTTCATTCATAAGTGATACTTGGAGTCAATTTCATAATTTGTTTTCCTAATTTTTAAACCCCAGAATCTAAAGTACAGTTTAAAAAAAAGGGGGGGAGAAAAAAATGGTTACTATAGAAGAAGAAAAATACTTTTTTTCCTCAATACTCATGAGTTCTTAGTTGAAATGGACCCATGTAATAAAAGACATTAGTAAGAGAAAAACCAAAAGAAGTTTAGGACAAACTCAGGGAATGAATAGTGCTCAAAAAGGTGGCATTTAATTCCAGCTGATGTGGCACCTTCCTCAAAGAACAGGACATGTTTAGAGAAGAGACAAGAAAAAGGAGAAGAACTTTGAGGTCTAGGGGTGGCAACTCGGGACAAGGCAAGTAAGTGGCAGATAAAGGCTGGACCCAGAAAGGCCTAAAGCTGTTTTGCAGTGAGCCCTGGTTCACACTGGTAGTAAGGGGAGGGAGAGGATCTTTGTCTTTATGTCCTGATCTGGGGCAAATAGAGAGAGTGCAGAGAATGTTCCGGCTTTTGTTTCCTCTTATTGCCTTAAGCTCAACAATCTTCAAGCCAATAAAACACATGTTGGGGTGGCATATTCTGGTCCCCGACAATAGTTAGATCATAGATTTTTTTACTCTATAAAATTCTCTCTGAGAAAACCTTTAGCTTATGGAACTGATAAGTCACTACTTTTTTTTTTTTTTTTTTTTTTTTTTT